>LPNX010256180.1:33619-92147 GCA_001517045.1 Pseudotsuga menziesii
CAGTTCTCACTTGCCCCCAAGGACACACATAGCAGGTTGTGACTTTCCTGTGTCATAAAGTGTGTATTAGGCGGCAACACCACGCTAACGGATATTACTGACCTCGTTGAGTGACAAAGCATTATTTCCCAACGCAGAGGACAACTCCCTCGATCCGCGTCAAGCATCCTTGTTTGTGCCAAGTGTTCCCAACCGCGTTCCATCTATCTTGTCAAGTGGGGAGGATTGGATTGGGCTTGTGAGAGCCCCTGTCTCGTCCCTTCTCACCCATTGTGGGGGTTGAAGGTCCTGCTGGGAAAGGTTGAGGCTTATCGTCTTGATATTAGTGGGGGAAGAGTCTCCTAGTTAGCGTCCAGGTAATGATCAGTGCATGTAACTCCTTCATTGGCCATCCTGTCTGTGAGTTTGTTAGCCTCTCGACAGCCATGTGAGGGAATGATCACATTGGTTTCAGATATGAGAGTGTTTAGCCTTTCTAGTTTCACCTCTAATTGCCAATTGTGATATGTCTTACTAATGGGAGTCCCGTTTTGTAGTTGCCTAAAAATGTTAATCACGATCTGCGAATCCCCTTCCACAATTAGTTGGGAAAAGTTCTCCCTAAGCGGGCTTTGCATCCTATAAGCCAAGGCATGCAGTTCCGTTGTATCATTGCTTTCCTGTCCTAACGAGACTGCAAAAATATGAAGAATGTCGCATTGGGAGTTGCGAAATCCCCCTCAAATCCAGCTGGCTTTGGGTTTCGTTCGGCGACTTCGTTGAAGTTCAGTTTAATAAAGCCCTCAGGGGGGAAGACCATCTAAGTGGGATTGAGATTCTAGGCTTTGGCTTGAGTGGCAGCTGAGGTCATTGCTGTGTGTCTAATTCCCAGGCTTGCATTATAGTTTGCTCAGAGGCCGAACATTTCCAAGCCTCTTCTTCCCAATCGGTAGATAGAATGGTTTCTCGAATATTTGATTCGATTTAGTGCCATACCCAATTGCTGCTTCCGATTTCATCTTTGAAGACCCTACGATTTCTATTATTTTGATTTTAATTTCAAGTCAAGGGATGTTTTGATTTATAGAAGTGTGAAGTTTTTCACAGAAGTCTAAGTTGGCTACTGTATAGGCCTCCTTTAAATTTCTCATGGCTGTTGCAAATCTCCCAAGCTACGCAGTGAGAGAATGGGCACCTCATTGACTTATGTTTGAGCCCTGAGCTTCGACAACTCAAAATCAATTCTTTAAATCCATAGAGAGATGTACCATATTGTGTAACCATTGTAAAAGTCTCAGACTGAGCTGGGCTGAATTGCAATTTATTTTAACCAAAATTTGCCAGTCTAATTTTCCAAAATCTACATCTAGTTGTCAGATCATACCATGTTAAAAAGTTATGGGAACCTATATCTTCAGCCCTTTTTAGCCTGAGATTTTGGTTAACTCTTTTTGAAATGCTTGAAGAGGGTGGTTCCTTTTTATCTTTCTTGGGCCTTCTAGAATCTTTCAAGTAATCTTGTTCCTCTATCATCGTAGCTCAGCTCCTCAAATGTTTCTTGTAATACCAAAGCAAGTTCGATAAAGGGATAAATCATAAAATTAAATTTCAAAGAGGCGAAAGATTTCTCTTAGATATACTGGACCAGCAGAAAAGGAGTCAAGATGTCTATGTAGCTTTAGTTTCTTTAGGGTCTTATAGCTATTTTTATTTTTATTTGAATTTAATGAATGTTTTGATCTTCAGAAGTGTGCAGTTCTTTCATGAAATTCAGAGATGGAACTTGCGATATAATTTTCCTTTTTCACCTTTTGAGCATCCATTTTAGGTGTAGTTTAAGCAGAAAAGGAGTCAAGATGTCTATATAGCTTTAGTTTCTTTAGGGTCTTATAGCTATTTTTATTTTTATTTGAATTTAATGAATGTTTTGATCTTCAGAAGTGTGCAGTTCTTTCATGGAATTCAGAGTTGGAACCTGCTATATAATTTTCCTTTTTCACCTTTTGAGCATCCATTTTAGGTGTAGTTTAAATTTAAAGCATAGTATCCAGTTTCTTATGTCAAGTACGTGTTTACCAATTGGTATTTTGAAGGATGTACCTAAAAAGAACCCTAATTAAGATCCTATTAAAAAAAACATAAGTTATGCAGCCTAAATCCAGTCACAACCCTGAAGCTAACAAAAGCCTCAAAGTCAGAGTGCCTATACAAAAGGTTGGTATGGATATGTCATTATCTCCTAATCTTCTAGAAGTTGCAGGTCATGTTTTACGCCGTTTAGAAATAAAGTGCTCTATGTATAGTTTTTCCTATTCTTAGCATACAGAGTTACTAATGCATGCTCAACTTTTATGCCCCTATCATTCAATGGATCCTTTCTAATTCCAACTATATTTAGTGTTTAGTAACTCCCATTTATATGTGTCACTCATCGAGGATTGTAAATCTTTTCTAAAAAAAGGTGGGATCACTAGCTATAAAATGGTTCTTAGACATTAGAGCAGGGGCTTTTGAGAAGTGTGCCACTGCAAGTATGTTGGAAGAGACTATTTGGGCCAAGAGCAGCATCCATACTGGTTTGGATTTGGCCTGAGTTGGTGTCTAAGATAATTTTTGTTCAATATACTTATTTTTTAGGTTATATGATTTTAAGCTGCAAAACTATTTTCTATGAATATTTACTTCTGTTCTTCAAAGATTGTCAGTTCTGGCCGAAATGTCTGGTAATTCACTGCTGTTACTATTGTTCATCTGTTTGTTGTTAATGTTATTAAAACTGTTGAAGATCTTGCTGCAGCTATTGCCTTGTTAGTTTCAGATTTTGGGTCGCTTTAGTTTCTATATTTTTCAGACCTAGTTTTAGATTTCAATTTCTTTTTTCAAATTTGGCTTATAATCACATAATTCTGGTTTGGCTTGTAAAATTTTCTCATTCCCAACCTGGTTTTAAGTTTTTGAGTGCATAAAAATTTAATGCCCAAACGCCATTTATTTTTCACTTCTGCAAGTGAGATTTTTCATACATAAATGACATTGTACTTGAAACTCATGGAAACTTTACTAACTTTTAATGAGCGGAAATTTAAAGACAGTCACACTATGAAATATTCAGACTCAAAAGTTTTAGCCAATAGGCCCAGGATAAAACCCCCAAGAGAAAACCTGATAGAGAGAGATTTTTTTTCTTTTTCTTTTAAAAGGGTAAAGTACAGCAGAATAAAATCTCACAGTGAGGACAACTTATCTCTCCGACAGATGACTCAAATTTATCTTGAAAACTATGCAGAATGCTGCCTCGTTTTCTGTGCACCCACAGTCTCGTAATTTGTGCCCTCAACATCACTGTACGTACTGTTTTTTCTGTCGGCTTCCTCAATTTCTGCTGTAGCCTGTTACAGCAGATTACTCCCTCAATTTCAGTGCCCAACTCAGCCTCGAAGTGTGTGTAGGTGTACGGTCTGCATTTAATGCTTCTGTATGGCTTTCTAGAAATTCATGCCCGCCTGAAAAACACGACAGAGTTCCCTTCTCGAAATCTGTGCCTGTTTAATGCTGCTGTACGGTCCTGGAAAAGCGTGCCAGACTCTGTCAGCTGCACGAATCACCTTGGAAATCATGTCCAAGTTCTTTGAAAAACATGCCAGTTTCAGCTTCTTGAAATGTGTGCTAATTCCTATTATCACACAAAGTGTAGCTACCCACTAAAGGTATCCTATCCGGGACGGTAGAGGTGTGGTAGCTTATCAGTGACACCGCAAGGGCCTCATCCACTACTAATGAAAGGTAGTTGTCACACTAGATGGGCTCTTGTCACTTTAGATCAAACCGTAGAATGACCAAGGGGGAGACCCTACTAGCCTATGAGGGCTAGCAAACCTACTCAAGACATTAAAATGGATAAACAAATGATGTGTAAGGTGAACAATGAGTAAGTAGATCTAGATCTAGATAGTGATTGTGGTAGGTGCGGTTTAGGTTAAGTTGGGGAGGCTTAAGGTAATGGAAAATTGCCCAACTTAGGGTGAATTATGCCACAAGGAGTTTAATAATGTGGATCTAGATAGATCTAGTCTAAATGAGAAATACCCAAATTAGATCCACCTAGGGTTTATGCATTTATGGACGAAGTGGACCCAAAAGGAGTAGATCGAGATGTGAATGACTAGATCTGGACGCTTGAAGAGTATAGATCTATTGATTTGAAGTGGGTTCAAGCATACCCAACTGATAGATCTGAAAGAATGACCAAAAGCCCAAGGAGGCTATGTTACCAGAAACGTGACGGATGTCTGCGTTTTTTGAGAAAACGGAGTAGAAACGGGGTATGGAACGAAAACCGCCGTTTTCTACGGCCGTTCCCGTTTCTACAAAGAAAAAACGGTTTCTTACAAAACGAATTGTTTCGTACAACGATTTCAACAGAAACGATTTTCCGTTTCTCCGGAAACTCGGTCCGTTGCTAATGGTTTCGGGTGAATTGTAAGATCATTGAGCCATTAATGAATGGTGGGTGGCAAGTCATCCTTCACGTAAATGCAAGAGTGATTGACGATTGAGTGTCTACTAAGGAAGCCTGCTGCCCGCTTCCTGCCGCCATTCAGCTTCATTGAAAGTTCAAACACATACGCAGTTATGCTTTTACCTTTCACTCAAGTGACAAGTCTGTGTTGGCTGAGAATCGAGATCCCTGTCAAGCGAAAAATAGAACCGAGAACAGAGCTGGAACAATGAGATTAGTTTGAAAGAATCGACAGATTGCTAGTATGCCAATAGCCAGGTATGGAAATCTTAATTCTATGTAAATGTTGAGACTTTGTAAATTAGTTTGGTCATTGAGTTTCTTTGTAAATCAAATTTCTTTTACTAAACAACATGCTAAATTGCTGAGTTACTGCGTTCAAGTGTTGTAAGCTGAATAGGGAGTGTAGTTAATCAAAGAAATAATTTGCTAGAGTTGCTTTTAAAATAAATATAGACTCCTCCCAACAGAATCTTTCCACCCTTAGTTACTTTTCTCTTTATATTATCAGCTGACCTAGATTGGTTAGATTATCTAGCCGTGGGGAATTTCTCACCGCTTATGTTTCTGACGACTCTATGCTCTGCTGGATATCTCAGTCTCAGTCTTAGTGCTTAGGTTTTTAGCCATTAGTAATCCTAAAATTTCTATTCAAGCTAGTAGGATGGAAAGGTCGGATTACTGGCCATCACATACCCATTGTTTGGGCAACACACCAATAAGTTAAAAACGCTTTAGTTGTAAGATGGCGCTGCATCATTAATTACCAACCTATTTCAAATTTTAAACTGCTATCTATTCATTCAATTTGAAGATTAAAGGAATGTTGGACATCCCCAACATGAAGAATATGAGAGCTGGGTGCCAATTTCTTCACACCAATCTCATCCACAACAGTCAGAGAGGCAGATCTTTGCACACGTCGATGTTCTTGCTGGTAGCATCCTCCCCTGTAAGAAACTCTTCACCTAGTACTTCTCAGGTTGCTTTTCATCAGGCTTGCGCCATTCCACAGAGACCCCTCCTTGAAGGGGATCTATAGCTCATCTAGTTGGGGATTAGGGGAAGATTCAAAAGTCGATTCAGGAGATGCATTATATGTTGAGTTGGTTGATTAAGTTGTTTATTCTGACCTTGATTATGCAGTTGATCCATGCGCAGTTCCAGTTCCATATCCAATTAGAAAACCCATTGATGGCAGGGTATAAGCATCAAAGCCCACAGAGGCATAGAGACAGTAGTTTACCTAGATTCGTGAATAATGCTGAAGAGAAAAAAGCATAGGTAGCTAAGCATGCAGCAGAATCAATAGAAGAAGCAGTTTACTTCTCTGCATCTGGAAAAAGAACTGCAGCATATTAAGTTATATACAATGAGGATTCACAAGTAGCTGCTAAGGCATCGTAGGCAGAGGTAGCATTAGAAAGAGCAATGAAAGAAGCAGTTTAGGCAAAACCCCATTGGCATGTGAGTCTAAAAGTTTATTTGTTGTATTAATTTCTATTTGGTATGTTGTTAAGAAATTCGTGAGTTTATCACCTTGGAATTAATAAAATCACCAACCAAGAGGTCATGGGGTTTTAATTTTTAAGCACTTATCATCTCTCCCAGTATAGTTCCCGTGGTTGAAAATTTGGAATAATTGGAGATAAACTAAATCTGTGACCATAACTTTATTTAAAATTTAAAGTAGGTGCTCGGTAATTTGATATTGAAATTTATTGAATTTAATCAAACTTATTTGGGGTATGGATGATAAAAAATCTCCAACCAAATTTCACCAAAAGTTAAAACGTTATCCCATGCACTTCAAGTTATTTAACTGTAGGAAGTCATCCTATGGTCATTATTCTAATTTCTGGCCGATATTGCTAGGTGCCATGTTAACAAATTCTTCTAAATACAGGGTCAAATATGAATTCATTCATATGTAAGATCTTTGGATCCATGATCCATCTCACAACTGGATCTGGATCCCATGATGATCTTCCACTTGAGGTGTTACAAAACAATGCTGAAGAAATGTTAGATAACACCGGAGATCATGTTCCCAAAGTAATGGCTCTGTAATTGGATAACCTCATTCACCATTCGAGCAAGTAAGCCTGAACATCTAGATTATTAAGGTTATTTGCATTTTTCATTGGACTATCTTTGCTAGAAGAAACTTTTGAGATATGCCTAAACAACAGAATACATGTAATTATCAACATTGTTATTTTCATAACTTTTTTCTTTTGTTATACTTACTTTTAATGTATCAGTACAAAATTTCAACAACATATTCTGATTGTTGCATTTAATTTTCTTTGGATATACATTCACTCCAGGTCTATCTCTGTGATTGTAGTTGTCTTTTTGTTCTTTTTGGTTTGGAGGTTAAAATTAAGTAATAAAAACTTCTATGTCATACTTGTTCACATTTGTTATTCATTTGAAACATTAATGGGATATTCACTTTTAAGTTCATTATAGGATTTGTATCATTTGTTATTCATTTGAAACATTAATGAAATATTCACTTTCAAGTTTATTATAGGATTTGTATTTTGATCAATGTTTCTTTTGCAATTTACTTTTGAAGTTAGTAGGGTCAGTTATGATAGTTGGGTTTTTCATAGGTTTTCTGCATCATAAAAACAGAGGTAAGATTTTAAAATTAAGAGGAATAAATATTTAAACCTAAAAAGGGCATCCATTTTGTATGAAGGTATCTCACCTCATCCTAGTCTCTCATAATCTGTACGACCCTTTAATACATATTTATATATCTCTCCTGGAATTTTAAGAGGAAGACTATCAAAAACATATACATTTTCTAATCCATTCTTCATTGGTAACAATT
The DNA here is from genome assembly GCA_001517045.1 of Pseudotsuga menziesii. Lineage (NCBI taxonomy): Eukaryota > Viridiplantae > Streptophyta > Pinopsida > Pinales > Pinaceae > Pseudotsuga > Pseudotsuga menziesii. The sequence continues at coordinate 40,963 of LPNX010256180.1, forward strand.
CTGAAAATTAACAGCAAGAATTTATAGGCATAACAATTTAGAAAAAAAGGATGATTAGAATATATCTCATGTATGACATTGAAAAAATTGATGTTCCTTTACTTGCTCTTAACCACAAGCAACAATCATGGTCCTAAACCCAAATCTGAAAACAGGGTATATGGAAAAATAGAACAAAACAGATTTGTTCATTAAAATTCTGGAAACCTTGATTTTTGTTGTTTTTCTCTCTCCTCGTTTCTTGTATGCGAAACCTGTAAACTCCGTTTCTCGTACCGTTTTCGTTTCTCGTTCCGTTTCCCGTTTCTCGTTTCTGGTAACATAGCAAGGAGGGCGTCACACCTAGGAGTGACTAGTGCTAGATCCAAGGGTAAATGGATTTGGATTGAGTTGAAACTTTAGATCTAGGGTTTAAATATTCATTCCTAAGTGGGTTTTAATGGCCGTCTTCAAATAAGTACCTAATCTATTAGATCGAGAAAACTAGGGTTTTAACAATGAGGGCTTGATGTGACAAATGGATAAAAATATGGAAAATGGTACTAACCTTGTAGATCGTACTTGAAATACTTGCGTCTGCCTTGTATGTCGATGATCCTTCCACTTAGTTACAATTTCGAATTAGATCCGGCATCTACGAAGCAAAACGTCCTTGTCCAAGGCGTACGTGCGCACTCTTCACTTGCAAAAGCAAACTATTGAAGTGAGATTTGATCCACGGATGAAAGATAAGCAATCTAAGTCATCTAAAGAGAAAAATCCAATGCACAAAGTAACAATTGATCACTCCCTGAAGATGAAACGATTCACACGAAGAGACGATGCAATTTGCCTCCACAATCTCCCTTAAGCAATTCACTACCCTGCAAAAACAAGCTCGACCTCCACAAAAAGTATGTCATTTTCATGCAAGATCCACTGAAATGTCTAAGCAAGAGCTATAACAATCACATATAAGAACATTCACAAAACTTTCAAGAGATTTTCCAAAAGCCAGAAACCGTGTAATCATACTTCACAAGAGTAGCTCAAATCAAGGAGCAGTTGGAAGCTATTGGTGATATGGTTGAAGAAGTAGAAATTGTAATGACCACTTTGAATGGTCTTCGAAGAGATTGGGAATCCTTTATTTGAGGAATCTGTTCAAGAAGGAGGCGGACCAAGTTCTGACAGTTATGGGAAGAATGTGTTCAAGAAGAAGAAAGATTAGCAGCCAGAGAAGAGAAGCTAAATGAAAATGAGGATCAAGCTTTGGCAGTCCATACCAAAGGCAAGAACAAGAGAAAGAGCTATGACCATCCTCCCAGAAAAGCTCAAGGGTTTAAGAAGTCCAAGAAAGACTTATCAAATTATGAATGCTTCACTTGTCATAAGATGGGACACATTGCTATAAATTGTCCCATGAAGGCAGAACGAGTCAAGAAGAAGAACAAAAGATTCCAGGCTCATGCTGCTGAAGACAATGATAAAGAAGATGAGGAAAGAACTAAGGAAAATGAAGAGTCCTATGAAGAATATGTCTTGATCTTTGCACTCACAGGTTCAGTCTCACTAGGGAATGACACCTGGCTAGTAGATAGTGATGCCTCCAAGCACATGATAGGTTACAAGGACTCACTCTCATGTCTTGTTCAAAAGGAGTCCCCACACAAAGCAATGCTTGGAGATGATTATCAATATCCCATCAAAGGAATGGGAGAAGGATCCTATAAGTTGGACTCTGGAAAGTCCATGAAGATGAATGATGTCTTGTATGTCCTAGGATTAAAGAAGAATCTCCTTTCTATCTCAGCCTTAGATAAGAAAGGTTTCAGAGTTTCTTTTGTGGATGGAGAAGTCATCATTTGGACAAAAGGAAAAACTATAGATGATGTAGTAGTGACTGGAGTTGAAGAAGGAGGACTCTACAGATTAAAGGGACATGTAGATTCAACATCGATGACTAGTACCGTAAGCCCATGTGAGCTATGGCACATAAGACTTGCTCATATACATTACAAAGCATTGCCAATTGTGAGCAAGGTTGTGACAGGTTTACCAGAGGTTCAGATAAATCATGAAGGAGTGTGCAAAGGATGTGCAGAAGGAAAAAATACTAAGAACCCTTATCCAAACAGTGACTGCAAAGCAAAAGGGACCTTAGAGATTATTCATTCAGATATATGCGGGCCGATGCAAACTACTTCATTTAGCGGGTATGTTTACTATGCTTCCTTTATTGATGATTACTCCCGCAAAACTTGGATCTATTTCTTGAAGAAGAAGGATAAAGTGTTTGAAAGGTTCAAAGAGTTTAAGGCCCTTGTAGAAACCCTCTTTGAAAAGAGGATCAAGATCTTAAGATCCGATAATGGAGGAGAATTCACATCAAGTGAATTCAACGAGTACTGCAAAGAACCTGGGATTAAGAGGGAGCTCACCATTCCCTATAATCCACAACAAAATGGTGTGGCAGAAAGAAAGAATAGATCTATCATGGACGCTGTAAAAGCTATGATCCATGATCAAGATCTACCTATGTACCTATGGGCAGAAGCAGCCATAACAATAGTATATGTACAGAATAGAATCTCCCACAGTACCTTTGGGAATAAGACTCAAGAAGAGATGTTTACCGGAGAAAACCTTGAAGTCAGTCACCTAAAGATATTTGGTTTTCTGGTATACATACACATTCCCAAGGAGAAAAGATCAAAGCTAGACCCTTCAGGAAAGAAGGGATTGTTTGTAGGATATAGTGAGCAATCAAAAGTTTATCGAATCTATATCACAGGATATCTTCAAATTGAACTAAGCATAGATGTTACTTTTGACGAAGATACAACTTTCAAAAAATCAAGGAAAGACAAGGAAGACAAAGAGGAGCATGAAACTCCCAGAGCTGCAGAAGGTCCTAAACCAGTCATAAATGAAGAGGAAGAACAAATGCCCGAGGATCATGACATAACAGAACCTTAGAGACCTAAAGAATTGCCCGGTGAAATGATCTCACGCAAAAGAAGGCCTGCCTGGGCTCGTGAAGTAATTGAAGAAGCAAAAAGACATGGTGTCCTAGAAGGAACCATCAGAGAAAGAAAGAAGCCAAAGCCATATTCTAGTTATGTGGCTTTGATGTGTGATCTCGTTGATAAAGAACCAACATGTTTTGAAGAAGCAACAAAGCAGAAAGAATGGGTAGATGCCATGGCCGAGGAATACCAATCCATTATAAAGAACGATGTATGGGAAATAGTACCAAGACCAAAGGACAAGTCAGTGGTATCCTCGAAATGGATCTACAAGACAAAGCATTCAACAGACGGTAGTATAGAGAAGTACAAGGCAAGATTCGTAGCTCGTGGATTTTCCCAGAAGGAAGGAATTGACTATAAGGAAACCTTTGCACCAGTGGCTAGGTACACCTCAATTAGAACCATTCTTGCCTTGGCATCCAATATGAAGTGGAAGTTACACTAGATGGAAGTAAAGACAACCTTCCTAAATGGCTTGATAGAAGAAGAAGTATATATCGAACAACCGCAAGGTTTTGAGACAGATAAATAGAAAACTCATGTATGTAAACTCAAGAAGGCATTGTATGGGTTAAGGCAAGCACCTAGAGCATGGTATGGAAGAATTGATGGATTCCTGATGAGTTTGGGCTTTACCAAGAGTAAAGCAGATTCCAACCTCTACTATAAAGTTGAGGGTGATGGACTTATGATATTACTACAGTATGTAGATGATCTATTCTTAACAGGTGAAGATAAGCCCATCAGTGAATGTAAGAAGAAGCTCGCTACATAATTTGAGATGAAAGACCTTGGAATGATGCACTATTTTCTAGGTCTTGAAGTATGGCAGTATCCAGACGAGATTTACCTAAACCAAGGAAAATATGCAGTAGAAATCGTAAAGAGATTTGGGATGATAGATTGCAAGGATATGACTATTCCGATGACAACAAATTTGAAGCTATTGAATGATGACTCCTAGCTCCTCCGTTTAGGCTAACTCCTAACGAAGCCAAGGGGGGTAGTCCCTAACAAAGAGTTTTCTAAGGCTCAATGTGGTTAAAGTATTTTAATTGGTTGCGGATGGGTGTTGTTTAGGAGTTATTGTGATTAGAGGTGTTTATTTATTATAAGTATGACATATAAATCAAAAGCAATCCACGTTGCTAGTAGGAGATTAAAAGATAAGAATGATTCAAGACTTAGTTAATTATGCATTCACAGATATAAATTATAACAGGCCACAGACAATTGATCGAAATAAAGAAATTACGCAGATTAAGAAGGACTAGTGCCTTATGGGGTCAAGATTCTGAAATGCACAAAGATTTAAATAACAAGTCTATAAATCAAACTAGTGAATATCAGGTTGTGCGAGTGCTCTTGGTAGGTTTTAAGAATTTTATGTGCTCTTGATTAGGGTGTCAACGAAGGTTTGTTAAAAAGGCCGGGAGAATATTCCAAGTTCACTCCGTTGAAGACATGTCGGGCCCGCCCAGTATCCCAGGCTGGTATCGCAAAGATTGACCAGCTAGCTGAGAAGCTTAGACAGCGGGGTTTCCGGCGCTTCTACTAGGAAGTACTTTAGAAAATTCCCTACAATGCCGGTGCGTTGGTTACGGGGTTTTAAATTTTATTAAGTTACTCTTGCAAGATTAGAGATCCAGTGCCGTTTCTAGGTACTTCAATTTTGAGGTCGGTCAGAGCATACTCCGGCAAGGAGAGAACGAAGTTAATTAATTAGGGGGTCTGTGTTGCAAATTTTATTAAATCAATTGATTAAGACTCTTCGACAAAGAGCGCTCTTGACCCTGTCTTATGACAATGGTTCAAGAGACTTAGCTAATCTAAGATGCCTAATGCAGGGGTATGCAGTTCTAAGAATGCTCTTCAATAGAGAGTGCTCTTGACTTGTGTTACTGCAAGTTCAAGAGACTTAATTAATTTGTTAAACTTGAAAGAGATAAAAACATAAAAAAATCTAACTACCCAAGAGTCTCTTTCAGGCTTTTTAGGGCCCTAATCGGGAAAGCAAGGGGGTAAGTAAACAGTAAGAAATTATACAATGTCTAAGTAAACAATCAAATCATCATTTTTTTACTTCATTTTCAAAACATAATAAATTAATCAAAACATGAACTACTTTACTTATGATTATGCAACTATCCTACCCTATTCTACCATTAGCAGTTTATTAAACAAAAATGAACAAAGCATGACAATGGGATGATATAGGCTTCCCCCAAATGGGGGAAGAGGGGTGTGGGAGCCGTAATCCCACTCGCTTTTTTATTAATTTTTTTTTTACAATTTTTGATGACTTTGCTTTTGCCTTTTCCTGAAAGAACAGGGAGAGACAAGGATGGAAAGAAAAGGGAAGATTTGTCTTTTTGTTCTTTGTTTGCTTCCTTGCTTTCCTTTAGCCTTTGGGTTTCTCTCGATTCTTCCTGCAAGTAAGGGCTTTAAACAATTCAAACTTTATATGTTAATCAAAAAATTAAGACATAAAACTACAAACTAAACTCTCAAAGAGGGGTAAAAACCAGCGATGAAAGAGGAGAAAGGAGAGAGGAGAAAAGACTACGGAAAGGGAGAGAGACAAGGATAAAAGGGGCTGTCCAAAAGGCAAGAAAGAGGGCTGTCCAAAGGCCAAAAAGATGGCAACAAACAGTGAAAAAGAGGGCTGTCCAAAAGGTAAGAAAGAGTAAAAAAGAGGGCTGTCCAAAAAGGTGAAAAAGAGGGCTGTCCAAAAGGTGAAAAAGAGGGCCGTAAAACAGTAAAAAGGAGGGCAGCAAACTAAGTGAAAGCAAAGAAAAAGAGGACAGCGAAGAGGAAAGAGGAAAAGAAAGCCAAATAAGGCAATGAAAGGGAAGCCAAAGGATGGAAAGAGGTAAGCCAGGACTTCCTAAGTAACCGGTAACCAAAGTACAAACTTAAAGAAGATTTTATGAGATGGAATTTGAAGCAAACAACAACACCTAAAGCCTCCTTCTTGGAAACATCCAAGTTATTGTAGATCCTGCAGAGAAACCAGTGTTAAACAAAGAAAAACTTGTGATCTTGAAGATGAGCTAGATGCAACCGAGCTCACACCCTTCTCCAAGATGGTAGATCCTGTCCAAGATCAAAACACTTCAAACGCCCAGTGAGATCAATCAACTAGCATGCTAATAAATATAAAGACTCAAACATTAATATAACCGAATATGTTTTGCTCATGAAATCTTTTAAATAAACTGGCATAATCAACCAACTTATCAACTATAAATGGAAGATTTTACGTTTTAAATAGTAGACTTCTAAAACTAATTATTAGATCATATATGAGCATTTCAGATGAAATAGATGGACAGAAATCACTTCACAAAATTCATTCACCACAAGTACTGAGATGCATGGACCTCCAAAGTCTTGATTTTATTCCAAAGATGAGCATAAGCCATTACAAATTCTTATAGAGTAAGTTTACAATCAAAGATCCATCCCCATAGAGCTAAAGAAGCCTTTATTTATACAATGAAAGAAGACCAAAAACCCTAAAACCAGAAAACCAGACCTAACCGGCTCGGCTGAACACTGAGAGCACAAAACCTAAGCTGGAGAGTTAAGAGTGAGGGGAGGCCTCCACCTAGGCAAGGCGCCCCCACTCCAACCCTAGGCCCAAAAACCAATGCACAGATCACCCCACACATGTGAAGGCGCCCCTGTGAGGAGAGAGGGGCGTGAAGAGTAGATGAGGGCGTGAGCTAGGTATGGAGGAGCTGCTGCTAGGTTTGGAGGAGCCACTGCCAATAGATCATAATGTAAACATCAGTCCCTGCCTCGATCAAATCATCAAACCCCATCTCATCCAATTCGGGAGTTTAGCTGGAGATGACAAGACCGTTAACTGAATATATCTTTAATGCTCACTTAATGTTGACTGAAGCTAAGTTATGATAACCCCAATCATCATAAATGCCCATTGACATGTCACTCTGCATTTCATTTCACTGAATTTGGATTAATTTTGAGAGTTTTGGATTTTCTCCAAAATAATCAATTTTTAATAAATAATCAATTTTTTCCCCCAAAATGACTTTTTTGGAGAAAATCCATGTTATATGTCCAATTGATGATTTGAAGTTGGATCTGACTGGCTGGCTGATCAAGAATGATTTTTGGCTTAAGGTTAGAGCCTTCAATCACTGAAAATGGGTTCTGGATGACTAACTTATTACAAACGAGATTTTTCCATTTTAATTATGAGAAAATTAATTAAAAAACTTAGGAAATAATTAAAAAAACAAAAAATTAAAAATAATTTTTTGAGGCGTCCAGTAAAATTTTTCCAGAAAATTTTTTAATGGTCCTTTTGACTTAGGACATGACCATGCTCTATTCTAATAATGCCTAGTAGGTTTATATACATTCAGTTGGGCTCTAATAACCCCCCAAGGCCCAGAATTCAAAATCGGGCATTCTAGCTTTGGAGGAAGTGGGAGAAAACCTCGTCAATTATACTCGGTTATAGGCAAAGCATAATTGTCAAGGGAAAAAAACTCCATGGAATACCTTAGTTGAGATTCTAGGTCTTAGGAGACCGAACCACTCAAAACACCCTACTAGCACATTTTATTACAAACCCCGCGGGGCCATGGTCAGAATTATTCAAATAAAAAACTGACTAGCCAAAACTGGCTAGACATCAAGACGGATCAACTGATACACTGGAATCAAACATTGGACATGTTTGTCAACCGACGGCTCCTCAGGTAACCCAACTATGGTCTAAGTCACCTGGTTCGAGTTCGTGTTCGAATTCAACATGAATGAAATTCGGAAAAAAATCGTCAAACAATTTTTTTTTGATAAAATTCGTATATATATATATATAAAGTTACCAAAATTTTATTTTTAATAATTTAGTTTTTTAATTATACAATATAGTTTCTGATAAAAATATTAAACATATATTATGTAATTTTATTGTATCTAAATTTATATTAATATAAACCTAACTTAACTTAAAGAAATTATTTTACAATTTAAATTATAATATTGTATTACAATTTATATATTATAATATATGTAATACTTTGCATTATATTATATAACATATCATGTAGCTTAGAATATTTGAGGTCGATAAAAAAAATATATCACAATGCTTACCACATTTCCAGCTATCCGTGACATTTTTTGGATGTATTGCAAAATACAATTGATCATTTTCCACCTAAACGATTTGACTATTGACCCACAAATCCGACTTGCCCTCGAGTTTCGACTTCGAGTTCACAATTGCAGTCACCGGTTGCCAATGTCGGACCTCTGGTGTCGAATGCTAATCGGCCGCCGTAGTGCTTCCCTAGTGCACATAGAGCAATCAACAATGAACTACGGAGAATGGATGGCCACCTCGCATGGATTTTCGTTTGGTAGGACTAGGGTTATCGCTGATCGGGGGCCACGAAAGAGGAAAACGTGATTTCAAAACAAATTTTTTTACCCATTTTTTAAAACGCCCGAACTTGTGGCGATTTGTTTGCCTCAACATCCGCTAAAGAAAAAAAATTGAAATCCGGATGAAATTCGCCGAACTTGATCGAATTAATTCGGTTGTCTAAAAAATTCACCGATTTTCGATTTTCAAGGCAAAAAATCGGCAAACACAGTGACTTAGACTATGGTACAAAAAGGTTGGTAACACATTGTAAATTGTTTTAGAATATCATCTAAGCAATTAAGAAAACTTAACAATTAACACCTTAGATAACTTACTTGATGAAGGATTTGACAATATCTAGAAACACAAGCAAGACGGGGACACAAAACTTAGAAAATGACCAATTAACAAAGTGTAGAGAATTGCTTCAAAGGGCTAGTGCCTGAGTAAGGTGGGAAAATGGAGTCCAAAGGTGACGCCCTAGGAGATCTAGGAGTTTTTTAGGTATAGCCACAAATACCCAAAATGCCGAAATTTCAAAATTCTAAGTAGTTTGAGCCCTCTGATTTTTCCTACTTACTAAATTAGGGTTTTAAATTGAAGATTTTGCAGAGACAGTTAGATAGAATAATGGAATAGAAATTGTACCTTATATGATGCGTACCTGGAAATTGTAGATGAATGTCGGAATGGTGAAGATTACTCCCGCTGAGATCAAATGAAAGATTTGGTGAAGACTTAGCTCAATCCAAAACGCCCAAGTGGACAAGTGTGCCCCTCCTCTTGCCAAGCCAAGGAAATATCAATCAAATTAGTAAGGAAAATGAGCTACTACAAGCAAGAAACAAATGATAAGAGAAATGATTGATCATAGACAAAACCAATCCCTGTATAAACCAAATCCGAAAGAGAAACAAACAATGGGTTTCCCCAAATGATGTGCCTGTTACCACATAAGTTGTACTTGGTGGATTTTTCAAGCGAGCTAACAAAGTAGAACAAGTATACTTGTTCTTTCTCCAGAGTTCAGAAGTCCGCCAGGTTTTTTCTGGGAGTTTTTTCAAATTTTTTTGTAACACACATTCATACCCTCTTGGGGAAGTTGTAAAAAATGTGCTAGCATGGCCAATATTATAAAAGACTTGGCTTCCTAGACTTAGACATCAAGTCGACTAACCCAAAGTGTTTTTTCCCTCGATAATTCTTTGTTGTAGAACAAACAACAAATAATTTTTGAGTTTTTCACTCACACCTCCAAAGTTGGGGTAGTCGTCTTGGTGCTTAGGCCTTAGGGGCTTCTAGAGCCCTTGTGTCATTGTTTATAAACATGCTAGGCATTCGAATTGAGTCATATGGACATGTGCTAGGTCCCCCTAGATTTTTGTTCAACTCTGAGAAAATTATTTTTTCCTGCAAAAATAGGCCATATTTTAATTGTTTAATTAAAAAACTTCAAAATGTAATAAAAGATTGGCCCGAAGTCCGTTTTTGGCGCGGGGATGCCCGTTTTCACACTCAGAGCATCCTCTTTACCCCAAAGGCCACTTTTCCTATGATTCGGGCAGCTAAAACACCTTGCAGGGCATTATTTCTCTAATGGTGCGTCAAAATGACATTTAATGCTAATCATGCGACAAATTGGCACTAAAGGACAAGATTGAAAAAGGCAAATTTGATTTGTTTAAAGCATGGGGTGACATGGCAAATGGGTCCCCCATGGTTAGCGACTTCATCCAAATAGATAATACATCAAACTTTGGATAAATTAAGTGAGTATTGAATGAAGTGGTTGGGGATGATGCCATCTTTAAGATGACTCGTGCTTGGTGTTGGATACACTTTTCATGAATATGGCGTGTTGTTTGTTTAAAAGAGATGCGCCAACTACAAATGGAGGAGTGTGTAGATGTGGCGAGTAATGAGAGAGTGGGTTGGGAGTTTGGTGAGGGGCATACCTCTCTTGGAGAGGTGGTGTTCTCTCCATGCAAATTCAATCAATCAATCCTAAATTATCTCACAAACTCAAGCTTGAACTCTTGTGAGCTCGACTTCAACTCCCACTTGAGGATACGACCCTTCCTTTCATGTTTTGGCTATAAAAGCATGTTGCCTCTCCCATTGTAAACTGGTCAGAGTTGGAGAAAATAGGCTTGCCATTGTAATGCGTTATGCTTTTTTTTATTTTGCTTGATAATAAAAACGAAACTTTGGTGGCTAGTTGTGTAGTGCTTTCGTGTGTGGACCACCATTGTTGTGCTTTCATGAGGTAACTTGCTTCTTTTTGCAATTCTGGGTTACACTTGATATAGATCTTGCCTCATCATGATTTCTTCGAATCAATAGGAATATGATTTGTAAGTAAGTTTACTTTCATTTCTATTTATTCATGTATGCTTAGAGATCAAAGATTTACATGACAAATAAGCTTATTTCCATGTTATTTTAGTCTCTCATTATGTGTTTTCAAGATCTCACGGGTGCGCGAGTTTGTAATTAAGTTTCAGGGTATCTAGCTTGGAAGAGGTGTGGATCTAGTTTGACTCCACTCCACCTCCAACAATCTTCAAGAACATAGTCCCTTGGCATCCCACTTCAAGCTTTCGTGTGGATCTTACCAGCAACAAGCTTTTCTTCATCTCTTTCTCCTTTAAAATCAAACTTATTCTTTGGTTTTGGTTACTTTGTAAATGCTTAAGTAAATTAGTTTCTTTTCAAAAGATTATTCAAAGGTTGATTTATTTAAGTACACTACTATATCCTAATCTTAAAGCTTTATTTTAAGTAGATCTAAGTTGATTAAGTACTTAGGCTTATTGTTTATCATTTAAGTACTTAAGTTTTTATGCTTTTAACGTCTTATTTGGCACATTTGGTGCAGGACAGGTGGCTTGTTTTTGTCTTTTGTTGACAGGACAAGGGGAGGTGCTGCCAGAAAATTGAAGATCCAGGCCATCAAAGGCCTCCCGGAACAACCTTCTTCTTTCCTTCTTCATTCCTTCTTCATTCCTAAAACTTCTAAGCCTTTGGATCCAGATCTGTAAGGACTAAAGGTGACCACCATTTTCACTTGTAATATAATAAGAAAAGCAAGTGGGATTTCCAAGCGCCTGCACCCCATCCCCCCTAGGGGATTCGCGTCGTCTCCTTGATGGTTTTCTTTATGTTCTTTCAATATCATTATTGCTTTAGTTAGATTGATTTTTATTTAGCTTTTTTTGTAAAAGTAATCGAATACTAACCCAGCCTTGCTTTCCCGTTTATGGTTCACGGACAAGGGCTTGCTTAAGTACTGGACCGAAAAGAGACTCTTGGCTGTAGTAATTAAGTCTCACATTTTACCTTTTTCAAGCTTTCTCAATCTTAAACTGGAACAAACATTTCGCACAAACCTCCGCATATGCTCTACCCATTGCAGGCTTGTTCCAGCTTTGGGATACTCATAAACAGGGTTTGTTGCATTCAAATAAGTTTGGCATCTAATAATAACTCATCTTAATAAAATCAACTCCCCCTTGAATAGGCGAAAATCCAACGCCTCGATTTAATCCGTTGCGGGGAAAGTTCACAGAGGAAGCAGGAACAACTGGATAGTGACCTTGGGATACCGTCAGGCTACACTCTTGTTGGTGTAGTGTTGGACACATTTCAGAGACTTCGATCCAACCCACATATTCTTCGCGTGGAACCGCATCGGATAAGGGTTTTGGACATACTCCGCGTACTGTTAGGTATATTTGGAGTTCCCTTCCCCCATATTCTAATTCACTCATTTATCCACAATAATCTAAAACTGACCAAGAGCATTTGCAATACATTTCTCAGCACTACAACAACATTAACTTATTCTAACTCCATTATTGGCATTGGTATTTTATTTATATCATACAATCATTTGATTTAAGATCATTTATTTATCATGTGTTGATATAATTTATATGTTGTTGTGCTTATATATATTGTTGCACTATCTTGTTCCAGTATTTTCATCAAAACTCCTAAATAACTTACTCAATCATAAATCATCACACTAAGCCTTAACAACCTTAGAAACTAATAGGGTCTACCCCCTTGGCTTCGATTAGGAGTTGGCCTAAACGGAGGAGTCAAGAACAAGGCGACAACCTTGACTCAAGACTTTCCCCCAAGGACACACCGAATGGTTTGAAGATTTCTGCCAAGTTCCCCCCCAGGTGTGTGAAAGGAGGCAACAACGCCCCTCCCAAACGATCTCTCTGCTTGTAACAAAATATTAATCCACAAAAATAATGCAATATTCTTCCCAAAGATCTTTCACTGCAAAGGAAAAGTAGTCTCAATCACAATTGCCAACATTCGATCCACAATAACCCAAGTATTTCTCACAAAAGAATTTTCTCTATTCCAATAGTCAAGAGCCAAAAGTCCTGATGGGATACAACGTTGGGATCACCTCTCTTAAATAGGAAGAGAGCGTGACCACATTCTAACCAACTCAATCCAACGATAGGGATTATAACATCATCAACGGTGGAGATCTTTTAATTTTACATTACATGGATAAACTCATAAAGAGGGGGCGCACTTTTGCCCAATGACACTTTAGGAAAGGAAAATACATCATAGTGAATGGATATAACAATGTGAAACATGATGGGGGTTACCTTAGGGGCATAAACCAGTCTACGCGCCCTCTCTAATACATAACATCAAGATATAACATGTCAATACATCAAAAGCCAAGGTGAGGGGCACCCCCATGGGGGAAGTCCTCCCTAGATGAGCCAATAAAATGAATCTGGGCCCCAAGCTGAGTAATACTGGTGAAGAGTGATCCATAGAGCCACTGTACATCATAGTAATCCATCACATGCCATTTCCTGGCCTTAGAATGACCAAATTGATTTTCTGGAGGAAGTCTTAGTTCATTTTTTTATGAATAAAAACACTGATATTCATTGTTTGGAAATAAATCTGCCAATATCTTCATTCCCTTTGCCTGAAAACAAGAACTGAGGTAGCCTTAGTTCATTTTTTATGAATAAAAACACTGATAATCAATGCTGGGAAATAAATCTGCCAATATCTCCATTTCGTTTGCCTGAAAACATGAATTGAGCATGCCAATGGAATTAGAGATGCCAAATCCACTAATGATGACTACAAATACACCTTGAATCCATCTAGATATGTCTCTGAAAGCTCCAACCATGTCCAACAATAAAATAATGGCCATAATAAACAATAATAAACCATAATGGCCATAATGTACAAATAATCAATCTCAAACCACTGTAGCCAAATTTGCTCTAGCGCTTGTGTTGACCTGGCCAAACTAAGTTTGACGAAGTCAAAATAACCAAAATAAATTTTGAACTATAATCTGATCAATCCAATGTGCATAAGGGATAAAAGATAACTCTCTTACTCATTATTAACCAACATAAGCAATAAAAACATGATAATGGTGATAAATCAATCGAATCCATGCAAAATAAGACTTGCAATTAGAGTTGACGAGTGATATCTCATGAAGTCCTTTATACATGCTCACTTACAAACTTAGTCAAATTGCTATGGTGGGTGAGGTGGATAAAGAAACGCTAGGATAAGGGAAGATGACTTAATGACCTCGACATAGTGATCTTTCAGATTATTAAGGGAAACAAGGATCCACTTGTACATATGGGGGATAGAGGACAATAGGGAATGGGGGTGTCTCACATGTGGGTAGAATGCTTAGAAGGCTTCTAGTAGACTCTAACAAAGTTTCCTTCGACTCACATTCAAGCTTGACTCAAGCTCCATGAGGATCTTTTCAAGGACCCTTGCGTTGAGTACACAAGCAATTATAGTATAAAAGATCCTAGGGGACACTTAGAATTAGTTGCCCCTTACTCTATCTCACATCAAAACCTGTGGGCTCTGTGAGGAATTTATCATTAAAAAAAGACCAACAGTGTTTAGATTTAGCATTTATTTAACCACTGCTTTTTATTGGCCTTTACTTTCATTTGTAGCCCCCATACGATTTTAGATGCGCTTAAAAGCACAACTATTTGCAGCTTTCATCAAGGGCATTTGCATTTCATTTCAAAAAGCCTTTTGGCTTGCATTTCACATAGTTAGAACATCTCATATTGATGTTTGTAATGATTGAAGGGATAACTTGCTTTGAGGACTGAAAGAAACAATCCGGTGACACAGGCCACACATCCATTCCACAAGGCATCATACAAGCATAAGGGAAGGAACCAGGACACACACTCCAGAGCCAGAGCACAGTACAACATGGGGTCTATCCAAAAAAGGGGTTCAAGTGGGGGAAAGGTCTTCAATCTCACAAGTCAAAGTTAAAGTTAAGGATTGAAATCAAATATGAAAGAAGCGGATGGAGAAAGTGAAAGGTGGTGCCAAAATAGCAAGGCAAGACTAAATCTGCATAATGAGGCAATACTAGTGTGCATATAAAAAGGTCCTTTAGCATTCAATATCACATATCCGCTCATTATGACAAGTCCATGATCACAATGCAATACTAAATCACCAATCTCAATTATCATGTTAAATTAGAGCTAATAAGATGAGCAAGACAATTTAATAATACCCCAATACACATAAATATACTTGTCAGACCATATATCCATGTTTCCAATTACTGTATAGGCAAAGGAAGATACTAGCTACCTGCTCTGTCAAATGAACCAAGGCTACAAGAAGTACATCTCAATGGACAACCCAAGGCTAAGTCATGGCATGGGAAATTGCCACTACTCAAAATGGCTCTCTCTAACTATACTACTGATGATCTCTGGAAAGAATATGCTCAAAATATCTGGCACTAGAACTAACTGGGATAAAAATATAGTTTGCTGCATCATGGTAGCTGAGCTACAATGTATGTGATAACAAGGCTTAGAAGATATGTTGATTTCACGTTTCCCAAGGTAGGTTGGAGGATGTGGACACTCTTCCGAATCTATGGATAAATCACCTAGGGCGAATTTGAGGGGTGGACCAAATTTAACAAATTCCAAATATTTTTAGGTTTTTGAATTTATGTAAATTTTTAGGGCTTTTTTTAATATATATGAATTTTAGGGTTTTCTATACATAAAATGAGGAGGACACCCATAAAGATCTGTGGATAAATCCACTAGGGCAAATTTATAGGGGGGACCAGAACTACAAACTCACGACTACTTTAGGAGTTATGAATTTTCTTAATTTTTAAGGTTTTTTCTGTTTTTCAGGTCTTTTTATGCATAAAATTGCAGCCACAAATATAGTACAATAAATCGTGAAAAATAGAGTAAAAAGAGACGAGAAGGGGATATGATTATTGTCTCAATCCCTAGGGCATTGAGAGATCATGGCTAGTGTCCCTCTCTTGAAATGTCCCTCTAGTACTTGTAAGCTAGGGCATCACCTAGCAACCTCTAGGATTTATGTGAGCCTAACCAAGGCAAATGGAGAAGTCCAAGGCCCCAAAAGTAATAGGAAACCCTTATGCAAGATGTTTCCTTCACACAAAGTTGATAAAATACTGGTGAAGAGCACTAATTCAAAGTTGATAGAATATTGGTAAAAGAGTTAAAAACCGTAATTCAGAGAAAATGCAGCATAAAACTACCATTTGATCCACATAGTAACATTATTCATCAACATTCAACAAGAGATGAGCAAGGAAGAAACCTTTAGGTCACACTTGTGCATGTGTTATTCCAACAAGTCTAGCCTCAAGTGGGCCCTCAACCATAACATGTGCAAGAAAGAAGCCCTAGATCATTCATCCATCCACCATCAAGCAAAGAGAATCATCCCAAGATAAGTGCACATCACCAAGAAGACTCAAAGAGTAGGAGGAAAAGAAATAATCTCATATTAGAACCCTTGTCTTATGATTTACAATGAGAGGAGGATGTCTATTTATACTAGTCCATCATCAAATATTTAATTTGAGCCTACATATCCTAAAATAAAATAAAATAATAATATATTTTAGGGTAAATTCTACATAATTAAGGATTTTTACCCCAAAATAGACAAAAATGACAAAAATAAGCTGAAATAAGCTTAAGAGATGGCTTCACTTGGTGAAATAGTGAGCCAAGGGGGGATGTCATGCCCCATCTAACCCCAAAATGTTGAAAGTTCCTCAATGCCCCACCTCTAAGGAACTATAGGATCAGATGATGTGCAATATCTGGAAAGGTGGTGCACTGGGCTAGGAAGGTTGGATCAGGGGTTTTTGGATGCTACAAAAAGGTCCAAGTGGGTGCAAAAGGTGTGTAAATAGGAGATAATAGTCCTTTACAAATTGCAGTCACCTTTGCAAATCAAATAACCAGGATGGGCATGTGCCCCAATGGGTCACCTCCAAAAGCCCCAGAGCACCGATGCATGGGCATAAAGCCCTGCATAGTGGAGACACCATCACTCAAAGGGGCAGTCAACAATGCCACTAAGCCAGGTACTTCTTAGCTAAGTCACCGAAAGAGGACTGTCGCAGACTTGCAACTGCTGTAGACTCCCCACGGGCCAATTCCATTGAACTGTGAATGAACTCTTGACGGGCTGACTCTAGCGGCGGCTAGCTGTGAGTGGAGTTGCCACTCACAGGGTGCACTAGGTTTGTTTTTAGATTCAACTATTTTGTTATTGTTAGGTTCATATATTGGTTGTTTACGTTATTATTTATCGTTAAACTTGTTTGTTGTTTGTGATGTTAGTTATAAAATATTGATAATCTTGTTCTTACTCTTATTACTATTAATATTAAAAAACTTAATTAATATTATCACTCATGTTAATTTTATTATATATATTGTTATTAATTGTTAATACTATGAGTATGCTAAAACAAGCTAACATTAACGCTGGATTATTAAAACTAATATTAATATTAACATAATACTATAAAATGCTAAATACTAATACTATATATATATGTGTGTGTATATAAATTCGATAGACTATAATATATATATATATATATATATATATATATATATATACACACACACACACACACATTTACTCTGTTGAATTTAATGCTGAATTTTATTACCAAAATTTTCATTGCCAAATTTTTGACGAACTTCAATGTCGCCAAACACAAATTCGAACCAAGTGACTTAGCTTCTGAGAGTGAAACCAAGGGGGCTGGCCATGTCCAATCCAGGAGGTAAACAACCCCCAAACCAAATATTCATAAAATAAATCCCACTTTGGCTTGTACCATAAATTTTTTTGACCCCTTGATTTAGCCTCAACCTCGTTGGAATATTGTAGTAGCTCTACTCCGCAACATTGGCTCCAACTGTGGGTCATGTGCTCTTCTTGGGAGTGCATGAGAACCTCTTGAATATTTTGGGTACCTGTAGACCTATGCACACATCAAATAACCAAGACATCAAATGCATCGGAGGTAGATACTCCCGTCCTACCTTGTCCAAAATGAAATGCAAATAACTGAAAATGAAAAAACAACAAATGAAATGCATAGTTAACTCAAATGCTGAACTGAACTGAAACTAACCTACCTACATTAATTACGATAACAGAGAAAGGTCAAGTGAAATCATACCACCAGAGTAGCCATCTGAGTATCTGATTTATACTTGATTTTCTTCCTTAATCTTTGTAGATTATCTAAGACAAAATCACATCAATAATAAACTGTGTACTTATTAGTATCTTTGTCGGAATGGAGACTGAATGATAAAGAAACCTGGAATCTGGAAGCTTTGAAATTCCTATCAAGGAGAATGATTACTTTCCCAAGCTTTTTCTATCCATATCTGTACTGGGCTCAGGTATACACTGTCAGCATCATATATCTTCTTTGAGAATTTTTTTTTCATGGAATTGGCTGGTTGATTTTGAGCTTGGGAGATCATTTGCAAAGATGAGCCTTGGAAAATTTCTTGAGAATCCTGGTGGACCAATTGCAATATGCCCCTGTATCTGTTCAAACATTCTTTTGGACATGCAAGCATATTGTTCATCTTTGTAATAATCAGGTTAGTATCCCCAATAAATCTTAAAATGTTAAAATTGCCAGCCACAAAATTCATTTCTTCATGTTTTAAGCGGAAAGACAAATAACAAATGTCATGGAGAGGGGAAGTAAATACTATACCTGTCCATATACATGTATCGGTCTTGTTGAAATACATCATTGAAAACTTACCAGTAGTGGATAGAAAGGGCTGATCAACTTCTGCAATACTTTCTTCCTCAATGTTGGTATGCACGACTGGACTGAGTCCAAAGAACTCTCATTGGGGATGTAGCTTCCAAAATCTTTAAATCCTGTATGAAGTACCTACATATTGTGATTATCTGTAATAGCAAGAGGACCCACATCCCGAGGTGCTTCATCATCAACTGTAGGCGCAAAAGGATTGATCCAATCATTGATACTACGAGGAGAAGAAATAATAATATCTTGGTCAACTAAGCTTTGACTGATTATGTCTTCGATGTCCTTCCATGATGTGATTAAGACTTCTTTATCTTGCTTCAAATTTGTATAATAGTCTGGGTTAGGATGGTCCATACTAACTCTCGTTTCTTCAATAAATGGTAAAGGCTCGAAAACAATATTGTTAGGTCTTGAGGAATCATAAATTGGCGGACCCATGAACTTCCAATAATTATTGTCTTCAAGAATCCTGTCATTTCCCCCAAGAGGCTTGGGATATCATAAGAAACTGTGATCTGAGGATAAGGGGAACTCACCCTTTCCTTGCCCTTCAATTTCTTCAACTAGGACTTCTTGGTCTTCATTTCTTTCGTCATGACCATATTCATTTTCAAAGGAGCCTTTGTCTTCAGCCATAAGGTTTAGGATGTCATTAACCAAATCTTGAACAATGTTTTCTTCAAGCAAACCTTTCAATGCTTGATCTTCATCAAGAACTTCTTCGCCGAGGACTGCTTCATGCTTTTCTGGCACCTGCTCAACAATATACACATGTTCTTCCTTCTCGAGAAGGGAAGATATGATTTTTTGGATTTCTTCGTCAACATTGGGATCCCACCTATTGCAGAATGCCTCAACTAGTTGTAAGAGGGAAGTTATCCCCTTAGGAGGAATTCTATCATACAAATTGTCGACGTCCTGATTACTTCCCAAACCAAGGGACATTACAAACAAGCTGATTCTAATATCCTCGTATGTGAAACCCAAGGCCACAAAAATTCTTTGAACTTACTAATCTGCTCTGTGCAATTATATCTTCATATTCACGAAATATTGGGATAAACTTAAGACAACCTGGTTTATCTAACTTATTCGGATATCTTGGAATATTCGAGAAGTCCATTGGATCGAGGATCTCCATATCATCTTCTTGTTAATAGCTAAGATTGTTTGCTTTGAATTGCACTTCCTTAATTTGCTTTCCTAAGTGGAGTCACTTGATATGACCTGCAGGGTTACCCTTCAACAAAAATGTTATTAAAGAACAAAACAATGCTTACCCCTTGATTTCGTTCTTGTAGAGTACCTCCTTTAATTTCTTCAGTGGGAGTTGCCAGGAGAGATTTGTTAAATAAATCTCACCAAAGTACAAAACAAGAACATACCTGAAATGTCTTGAAGAAAGCACTTGTCAATGGAGTCACCAAATAAGACCTGCAAAGTTAGTCCTTACATAATAATATACTTCAAAATATAAATTGAAGGACACACCTTGAGTTCTTACCAAGTGTCGTTTTTTCCAAGGGTGTGACTCAGAATATTTCAACCTTATTAAAGGTGGTCCTTGGCAACGACGCCAAAAATGTTACCCCTCGAACTAGTAGTCTGGAATAAATAATGCAATATTGTGTTATACATAAAATAATTAGATAAAAATACAAAAAAAGAAAGATAAAATAATAACAATAAATAATCTGATGTAATTATATATAAAACGTAATTAAATTAAGAATTGTGATTTTTCATAAAGTCACCTCACAAACTCGATAAAGAATATATATTCGGGAATTTACCCTTGTAATTTACCATCAGAGATTCATATAAAAAACATATTTTATCAAATTTGAGTTTTTGGGTTCTCTTGTTGCATTCAGTTTTCTGGTTCACTTGTTGCATTGGTATCAGAGCGTTGGGATTCCCGCTGCAAACCACCGTCACTGCCATCCCAAATCGAAGCCGCTGTCATTGCAGTTGTCTTCCACAACCGCGTCGCTGTCATTTCCCTTTTTCCCCTGCGCCAACTCTTTCACCCGTCGTCCATCTCATCCATCGAAAAACTCCCTCCGCATCACCGTTTAACTGCCACCCTTTGCACCTCCCGCGTACAACCCAACTCCTCTGCGCCGTCCTCCCAGTCCTCGACTCCCTCCTGCTCCATGGACCCGACTGCTCCCCACTCCATCCTCCCCGCTCCTGCGCCTCCTTTACTCCTCTCCTCCATCGCCTACGGCCGCCCGTTTTCCCTCTCCCTGCGTCGCTTTCACCCTTCCGTTTCCCCCCTGTGTCTCCTCCAGCCCGCCCACCACCCCAGCCTCCCACGACTATTGTCCTCAGTGTTACCTTCCGGTTGTTCCCGCCCACCGGATTGGCACCCACGGAACATCATCCGCTCTGCCAGCTCTTTCACGAGCCAAAACATTTAAAAAAAATAAAAATAATTTTTTTAATAATATATTATTATTATTAAATATATATATATATATTATAATAATAATAATAATATTATTATAATTATTTAAAAAAAATTGTGGCGGGCTGGCTTCAAACAACCAATAAAAATAAATCAAGGTTTAGCACGAAGAAAATCCTAGTAGTCGCCAGAATGGGAGATATCAATGCCAGATTGGACCAATTAGACGAAAAAGTCAACAAAAGATATGCAGAACTCAAGGCGAACATTGACAAAAACAATAACGAATTTTCAGGACTCAAGGCAAGAATAGAGCAAGGCATCAGTGCATTGAAGGCAGAGCAAAAGAAGATGCAAGAGTCTCTCAACACTATCTTGGCCAAACTACCGTCGCACGCTTCATTTCCCCCACCTAGCCATAACCCACACCTAGACCCTTTCAATACACCTCCTCCAAATACGCCTAAATCGCCAGGCCAACACGACACGACACCACCCCATGAAGTTCCCTTCTTTAACATTCTGTCGATATCAATCCCCCAAGCACACGGATACCAGATAAGGGTAAAGCTAGAGTTACCCAAATTTGATGGTGACGAAAAACAATGCATCGCATGGATCAATAAAGCATAGGAATACTTTGACATCCATAACAAACCTAACGATAGCGAGAAGATTAAGTACGCTGCCATGCAATTGGAGGGAAATGCCTACAATTGGTACATGTGGTGGAGGACGACGACCCAAGTTTGTTCCTTTAATTGGAATAACTTTAAAAATGATTTTCTTAAAAGGTTTCAAGGCGTAATCGAGAAAGACTTCTTTGCTAAGATCACCAGGCTGTAGCAAAAAGGCAGCGTAGATGAGTACACATGTGAACATGAAGCTTTGGCAGCTCGAGTTTCGGAACTAATTGATGACCAACGTCTACAAACATACATACATGGACTAAAACCGCACATTTGGGAAGAGTTAGAATTACATAACACTTCTACTATGGAGAAGGCAAGACGTAAGGCCAAGATCGTCGAAAACAAGTTTAAACAATCCACTCAAAGTAGCTTCAACAAAAACTACTTCAAGAGGAATCCTCCCCAATCAACGAATATAGGAACTTCAAGGTATATGTCATCGCATCTAGGGGAAGGGGAAAAACCTAGTTTAGAAGCCCAGAGTATGAGGGAAGGAAAGTGCAAATATTGTGGAGAAAAATGGGATCCTAAGCACAAATGTATGCAAAGGAACAACCCCCAAAAACTGTATGCTTGCGAAGCTGAAGAAGAAAAAATATCAAAATGTGAAGAGTCAAGTGAGGAAGATACAAGAACCTAGCATGATTGCCACTCATAACTAGAAAATGATACACCAAAGATCTCATTAGCTGCCATTACAGGGATATCCCAACCACAAACACTGAAACTAGAAGGACATATCAAAAACAACAATGTTTCGATTCTCATAGATATCGACAGTATACAAAACTTTATTAATGTTAATCTTGCTAAGATATTCAACTTATTCGTTTTTCCAATGCCGAAAATGAAGGTTATGGCAGCAGACGACAAAAAGATTGAAAATGTGGGAGATTGTCACAAGGTTAAATTACAAATGCAAGTGTATAACTTAGAATCTGAATTCTTTGTAGTACCTCTGGGAGGAGTGGACGTTGTGTTGGGAATACATTGGTTGCAAACATTGGGTACTTACTCCGCTAACCATCAAGAACACTTCCTCAAGTTCAATTGGCTAGGGAAAGAGTACAAGTTGTATGGTTTCTGGCCACCTCAAACTCAATTGGTTACATCACATCATACGGAAAAGCTAATTCGAAAAGGAGCACCTGCTTACATAATTCATTGTCAAGAGATGGAGTTGCTAACATGTGAAGGAGATGACTGCAAACCACTAGAGATACAAGAGCTAATCCAAAAACACCACAGGGTGTTCCAAGAGCTTCTGATGGAGCTCCCACCAAACAGGAAGACTGAGCACTTAATTGAGCTAGAGCCAGGGGCAAAGCCTGTAAATATCAGACCATACAAATGTCCCCATCATCATAGAATAGAGATTGAGAGGTTGACTCAAGATTTGTTAAAATGTGGAGTCATTTCAAAGCGCAGAAGCCCTTATGCCACTCCAGTAGTGCTAGTTCGAAAGAAGGATGGGTCTTTGAGGTTGTGCATAGATTATAGAGGACTCAACAAGGTAACAATTAAGAATAAATTCCCTATTCCATTCATCCATGAGATGATGGATGAACTTCATGGAGCTAAGTACTTCTCGAAATTAGACTTGAAATCAAGATATTTCGAAATCAGGGTTAGATTAAAAGACGTAGCCAAAACTGCTTTTCGTACCCATGAGGGCCATTATGAGTTCAAAGTAATGCCCTTCGGGCTAACTAACACTCCAACCACCTTCCAAGCCGCAATGAACGAATTGTTCCAGCCATATTTATGAATGTTCATATTACTATTTTTTGATGATATCCTCGTATATAACAAAACATGTAGAGACTCGATAGCATGTCCGATACTTAGAGCAAGTACTAACCATCTTGGAAGAACATCAATTTTTTGCAAAAATGTCAAAATGCACTTTTGGAAAAGAAGTGGACTATCTGGGTCATATAATATCAAAAGGAGTCAATCAATCCTAGTAAAGATCAAGGCAATCATTGAGTGGCCCCAACTAGATAACATCTCGAAATTACGAGGGTTTCTAGGCTTAACTGGGTATTATCGAAGATATGTGAAAAATTACGCCCATAAGACAACCCCCCTAACAAACTTATTGAAGAAAAATTCATTTCAATGGAATGATGAGGCAAAAAATGTTTTGAAGCATTAATACACATTATGTCATCAACACTAGTGTTAGCAACTGTGGATTTTACAAAACCCTTTGTAGTTGAGTGTGATGTTTCAGGATTCGGGATAGGAGTAGTCTTGATGCAAGAAGGCATCCGATAGCTTTTGAAAGCATGAAGCTCAATAAGAAAGAGAGTTTGAAATCCACGTATGATAAGGAAATGATTTCCATTATACACGCTCTAACGAAATGGCGACAATACCTCCTAGGGAGAAAAATCTTGATAAGAACAGACCATAATAGTCTTCAATATCTCCTACAACAACAAACATTGTCAACTGAACAACATAAATGGATATAAGAAATTGCTACATTTGACATGGAGATACTACATAAGCGAGGAAGGGTCAATGTAGTTGCTGATGCCCTTTCCCGAAAAGATGAAGAAGTCAAGGTTTACGCAATCTCAGTTGCAGTTCTAGATTGGTTGGACAAAATCCGAGGAGAATATTCCAAGGACCTAGACACCTGTGCCTTAATCAATGATCCTAATTTAGGTTCGAGATTTGAATGGAGGAATGATATCCTTTGGTATAAAGGAAGGATCTACTTAAGCCCTACATCTTCGTTTAAAACCAAGGTGTTGATAGAATCTCATGATTCCCCAGCCGTAAGCCATGTATGTTTTTTCAAAACTTACTACAATACCAGGAAATCCTTCTACTGGAAGGGGATGTATAAAGACATTCAAAAGTATGTAGCCGAGTGTGACACTTGTCAAAGAAACAAAAGCAAAAATGTCATGACTCCAGGGTTACTCCACCCGCTTCACATTCCAACCCAGAAGTGGGAGGAAATCTTCATGGATTTCATCGAAGGGTTGCCCTTATCTGAAGGCAAGGACAAAATCTTTGTAGTAGTGGATCGATTAACGAAATGTGCACATTTTACGGGTATTAAGAAACGGACTTCGTTAAACAAATTGTTGGAGTATTTTGTAAAAATATTTACAAATTACATGGATTTCCAAAAATCATTGCTAGTGACCGAGATGCCAAATTCACAAGCAATTTTTGGAAAGAATTTTGCAAACAAATTGGGATCACTCTTAACATGAGATCAACCTACCATCTTCAAACAGACGGACAAACGGAAATTGGTAATAGATGTGTGGAATCCTATCTTCGTAGTTTCGTCACAGACAAGCAGAACAAATGGTTATAGTGGTTACATCTTGTAAAATGGTGCTATAACTCCACCTACCATACGTCAGCCAAAATGACACCTTTTCAAGTAGTATATGGTTATGCGCCTCCCAAATGGAAGGAATTCGTTCAAGGTGATGCAAAAGTACTTGCAGTAAAAGGTCAACTTGAAGGGAATCAGAGAGTAATGCAAGTACTCAAGGATAATTTAACTATGGCACAAAATCGTATGAAACAACAAGCATATCAACATAGAACAAAAAGAGAGTTTGAAGTAGCATACTGGGTATTTGTAAGACTTCAACCATACAAGCAATTGTCACTTAAGCAATAGGGGAAAAATAAATTAGCTCCCAAGTTTTATGGACCATACCAAATTATTTGAAAGATTAGCCCAGTAGCATATGAATTGAAGTTACCAGACAAGAGTCGAATTCACAATGTTTTTCATGTTTCGAATCTCAAAAACAGTTGTGTCAAAAACAATTTGCTCAGACGACACTTCCTACCTTGGATGAAGAAGTGAAACTTGTATTAGAACCATAAGCCATCCTCAACATCAGAGAAAGAAGACTACATTCCCACATCATCAAAGAATACCTTATTAAGTGGAAGAATTGTCTAGAAGAAGATGCTTCATGGAAGACCAAGAAGTTCATTCAACAACATCCATCATTGCCCTACTTTGAGGACAAAGCATCGTAAAAGAAGAGGGCAATGTTATACATAAAATAATTATATAAAAATACAAAAAAAGAAAGATAAAAATAATAACAATAAATAATAGGATGTAATTATATATTAAACGTAATTAAATTATGAATTGTGACTTTTCATAAAGTCACCTCACAAACCCAATAAAGAATATATATTTGGGAATTTACCCTTGTAAATTTGTAATTTACCATCGGAGATTTATATAAAAAAACATATTTTATCAAATTCTAGTTTTTGGGTCCTCTTGTTGCATTAAGTTTTCTGGTTCACTTGTTGCATATTGATGGAATGCTAGTGATTAGTAAGCATGTAGGAGATGCTTTAGGCCCAAATTTCACCACAACTCAATCTTCTCAACTACTTCGGGTAACTCCTAAATCCAGGGGCGAGCCCTATCAAGATACCTACAATCACCAACAAACAAATACCTTTCTACAACCTTTATGACATAGATCAACGCCTTTATAAGAAGCCAACTAGATCTACTGTGGAGTTAATTCAACCTACTACTTATCCAACACAATAGATAACAAAGATTTGTAGCACAATCTCATGCTTGCCAATGAATTTGATATAATCCCAAGGACACCTTAGAAAAGTGCACCCTTAGTGGGAGAAGGATAAGGAGGTTAAGGCGAGGTCATGGAAGGGGCCTCAGAAGCAAAACATTGCCCAAGGTTTAGAAATTAGAAGATATGTTGATTTCATGTTTCCCAATGTAGGTTGGAGGATGGGGATGCCCTTCTAAATGTATGGATAAATCACCTAGGGCTAATTTGATGGGTGGACCAGATTTAGCAAATCCAAATATTTTTAGGTTTTTGAATTTATGTAAAATTTTTAGTTTTTTTTGACAATATATGAATTTTAGGGTTTTTTATGCATAAAATGAGGACGCCATTCAAGATCCATGGATAAATCCTCTAGGACGAATTTATAGGGAGGACTAGAACTACAAACTCTCGGCTATTTTTGGAGTTATGAAATTTCCAATGTTTAGGATTATTTTTTATTTTTTATTTTTTTTAAATTTTTTATTATTTCTGATTTTGAGGTCTTTTTATGCATAAAATTGCAGCCACAAATATAATACAATAAATGATGAAAAATAGAGTAAAAAGATGACAAGAGAAGAGGATATGATTATTGTCTCAATCCCTAGGGCTTTTAGAGATCATGGCCAGTGTCCCTCTCTTGAAATACCCCCTCTGGCACATGCAAGGTAGGGCATTACCTAGTAACCTCTAGGGTTCAGTATGTGAGCCTAACCAACGCAAATGGAGAAGTCCAAGGCCCCAAAAGCAATAGGAAACCCTTGTGCAAAACGTTTCCTTTACACAGTTGATAGAATATTGGTAAAAAGCCCTAATTCAGAGAAAATGCAACATAAAACTACAATTCACCCCACATAGTAACATTATTCAATAACATTCAACAAGAGATGAGCAAAGAAGAAACCTTTAGGTCACACTGGTGCATGTGTTATTCCAAGAAGTCTAGCATCAACCATAGCATGTGCAAGAAAGAAGCCCTAGATTATTCATCCATCCACCATCAAGCAAAGAGAATCATCCCAAGAGAAGTGCACATTACCAAGAAGACTCAAAGGAGTAGGAGAAAAAGAAATAATTTCATAGTAGAAACTCGTCTTATGATTTTACAATGAGAGGAGGATGTCTATTTATATTATAATTCATCCTCAAATATTAAAATTTGAGCCTACATGTCCTAAAATAAAATAAAATAAAATAATAATATTTTTTAGGGTAAATTCTACATAATTAAATAATTTTACCCCAAAATACACAAAAATGACAAAAATAAGCTAAGAGATGGCTTCACTTGATGAAATAGTGAGCCAAGGGGGGACGTCATGCCCCATCTAACCCCAAAATGCTGAAAGTCCCTCAATGCCCCCCCTCCATGACACTGTAGGCTTAGCTGGTGCGTAATAGTTGGAAAGGTGACGCACTGGGCTAGGAAGGCTGGAGCAGGGGTTTCTAGATGCTACAAAAATGTCCAAGTGGGTACAAAAGGTGTGATATAGGAGATAACAACCCTTTACAAAGATTGGTCACCTTTGCAAATCAAATAACCAGGATGGGCATGTGCCCTAGTGGGTCAGCCCCAGAAGCCCCAGAGCACCAACCCATGGGCATAAAGCCCTGCATGATGGAGACATCATCACACTGAAGGGGCAGTAAGCAACACCACTAAGCCAAGTACTTCTGAGAGTGAAACCAAGGAGGTTGGTCATGTCCAATCCAGGAGGTAAACAACCCCCAAACCAAATATCCATACATTAAATCCCACTTTGGCCTGTACAATAATTTTTTTTGACCCCTTGCTCTAGCCTCGGCCTTAGCCTCACTGGAATGTTGTAGTAGCTCTGTTGCGTAACACTCTCATTGGTGGTTTTCTTGGCCCGCCACATGTTACCACCTAAGTTGTACTTGGTGGATTTTTCAAGTGAGCTGGCAAGGTTTGAACAAGCACACTTGTTCATGGCCAGAGTTCAAAAGCCCGTCAGGCTTATTCTAGGAGTCTGCTCAAATTTTTTTGTAACACATGTCCATACCCCCTTGGGGAAATTGTAAAAATAGTGCTAACATGATCAATTTTTATAAAATGCTTGACTTCCCAGACTTAAGCATCAAGCCGACTAGCCCAGAGTGTTTTTTCTTTCTGTAATTATTGATTGTTGAACAAATGGCTAATAATTTCTGAGTTTTTCACTCACACCTCCAAAGTGTGGGTAGTCGTCTTGGTGGTTAGGCCTTATGAGGCTATTAGAGTCTCCGTGTCAGTGTTTTTAAACATGCTCGGCATTCGAATTGAGTCGTATGGACATGTGCTAGCCCCCCCTAGAGTTTCCTCTGATTCCAAGAAAAATATTTTTTTCATTTTTTAAGCCATTTTTTAATGGTTTAATTAAAAGCTTCAAAATGTAATAAAAGTAGGGTTTGGAGTTCATTTTTGGTGTGGGGATGCTCATTTTCACGCTCAAAGTGTCCTCTTTACCCAGAGGCCACTTTTTCATATGTTTCAGGCGGCCAAAACAGCTTGTGGGGCATTATTATGCTAACAGGGCATCCAATTGGCACTTTAATGTTAAAAGTGCAACAAATTGGCACTAAAAGTAAAAAATTGAAAGTAAAAAAATAAGTCAAAAAAGTGATGGGATGACATGGCATGGGTCCCCCATAAAGCTTACGACCCTCTTCATGTGATGTTCAACTTAAAACTTTGGTATAAAAATCGTTTGAAGGGGCGAATTGTTTAATAGGGTGACGTCAACATTACCAAGCGCCAACACAAGTGAAGGTTGCGATAGGAGGAATGGGGGGACCCCTTTTCAAGCTTAAAGTTAAAAAACTTTGGTTTATTTTTTGAGAAGGCTAGCGAATGTATTGAAGGGCGACACCAACATTACCAATATTCACACCAACCTCTTAAACTCGTGCGTGAGGTAGGTAGAAACGCCAATGCATGGTGAGTGGTTGGTTGTATTTGGTGCATGATGATTGGTTTGTTGAGTTTTGTTAAAGATAGGTGGTACTTGCCTCTTCACTTCAACTCAGTTTGACTTAGATTAACTCAAATCAACTCCCACTCTATCTTCAGTGTTAGATGCACCCACTTACCCCCTGCTTTGGCTATAAATAAAGCACAACCCTCTCATTTCAAACCTAAGTCACATGACACGAGGACACGGGACACGGAGGACACGAAAATACGAGTATTCGACACGGGACACGACAACCCCGGAAACAGGACACGAAGGACACGTTTCATATATATATATTAAAAACTTAAATATATATATTAATTTTTAAATATACCACATTTTTTAAAAACTAGAAGTCTATACATCAATCTGAAATTTGAATCATAATATCATTGAAGTTGAGCAGAAGATGTGACCCAATGTCACCTCAATCACATTCCTTTAAATTCTTTGGAGAGTCTTGACCTCCAAGGGGAGAGCCCTTATCTCAGTTCCTGTCAATAATCACACCAAATACCTTCCATAACCTCAAGTATAGATCAGTGCTTTATGGAGTCAAACAGAGAATGAAGAAGACATATTAAGCATAAGTTCAACTTGGCACTAGTTTAAAGATGGATGTGTGAATGTCAAACAATAGGTTGTTATGGGTATATCCAATTTTACGTAAAATATTCTTGCAACCTTCCAAGACAAGCAATTAACATGCACAAGTTAGTTTGTAAACCATATATCATTTAACACTTAGGATCAGCCTTTAATATGTGCATGAACAGTCCAATAAATGCATTTGCATATTAATTCTATGACTTGGAAGAAATCAGTAGGTTACTTATGACTTGCACATAGGTTAGCAATTTCCAAGTAATGATGTCATTCAATATGATAGTTGCAAGTAAGTATATCAAACTTTGTGTAAAGGTGAATACGATAAAGCAAGTTAGTTAAATCTCATTACAACCTAGCAATATCCAGAATCCATTGGTTTGGCAGTCAAGAGTATATTCCAACAGTACTATTGTTCATAACATGCATTCATATCAGCACTAAGTTTGTACGACAGTCATTGCAAAAGTGAACAGTATAGCAGCAGCAACAGTATTTTATATCAGTAACAGTATTTAATATGGCATAAGCATCAATCAATTCCACCATTCACAACTACTAGCAGTAACATCCAAAAAAGGCTTTAATTCATTATTCCAACATGCATATTAATCTTTGTTAATTGTTTTTGCAGGTCTAATATACAACTCCTGTAGCATGTAAACAGTAACAAATACAATCCTCTATGCCAATCTTTGCTAAACAGTGCTGAAGTGCTTTTGTTAAGAGTGTAACCTATCTTTTGCTAACCCTTTTATGATCTTTACGTCATCTTTGGCGGAAGGTTATAGGGCAGCAAAAGGTGAAAGAACAGGCTGCAATTTTTGCAAACGTACCCTTTAAACATTTGTGAAACCACAGAAAATGTTTAAAAAACGTACCCTTTATATGCCTGAAATTCATTTTTTATAGGACACGTGTCCAAAAATCGGGACACGCTCAGGGCACGTGTCCGACACGTGTCAGATCGTGTCCCGATTTTTGGACACGCAAATTTTTGTGTCCGACACGTATTAGGGCCGTTTTCGTGTTCGACACGCAAAATACGGGACACGGAGGCATTTAGGACGTGTCCTGTGACTTAGTTTCAAACTAGTTAGAGTTGGATGAAGGTGCTTGCTAGTTGTAATTGATATAGTATTTTGTGATTTTGCTATAATGAAGAAAGCTTTGGAGGCTAATGGTGTGGTGCTATTGTGTGTGGGCCAATATTGTCTAATCTTCATGAGGTAATCTATGTTTTGTTTCAAATTCTCGCATCTTGGTTTATGAATCTGGATGAACAAGGATTGCTCCCAATCATTGGAAGTAGAAGGTTATAAGTAACTTTACTTGTTTCTTCTATTTTGAATACATGTACTTAGAGATCTAGATCTGACATGTTTTATAAGATTATAATTATATGCATGTTGTTTTAATATCGATTTATGTGTAATCACCAGATCTCACGGGCTTGCAAGTTTGTTGAGTAATTTACAGGTTGCTTAGCTTGGAGGAATCGTGGATCTAGTCTGACTCCACGTTACTTTCGACATCTCTAAACGGCATAGTCCCTCAACATCCCCCTAGGAAGTCTTTGGGACAACTCTTTGCGACAACAAACCTTTCCTCTCCATATCTCTTCCTCCTTCTAAATTTAAATTTCACTTGGTTACTTGGTTCTTTGTCTTCAGATCTAGTTGCTAGAGTAATATTTTACATAGATCTGAGTTCTAATCTAGATCTAAGCATTTTAAAAGTTATATCTTGAGTAGATCTAGTCATCAAAAGAGTCTTTTCTCACAAGTTTTGTTTAAAAGGAGTATTTTTAAAATCTTGCAAAGTCTAAAGATTTGTTTTCGACGATTTTAATTTTAGATCTAGCATATAAGTGCACATCATATTGGCTGCCTAAAAAGCAAGCCAAGATCCCAAGGAAAGCTTGTTTTCCTTGGTTATTTTAAATCTTTCTTTTCAAGTTCTTAACTTAGAAAATTTTAGGGTTTTCTGGGAATTGTTCAAAGACACTCTTAAAGTGTTTTTGAGCATATTCTACTTTTAATAGCTTGCTTATTTTTGCAGGTTCGTCGAAATAGAGAAGGAGACGTTGGTCAAATTAAAAAAATTGAGCCATTCGGAGCTTCCCGAAGCTTCACTTTTCGATTTCGGTCAATTTTTGAGTAAGTCTTTGGATCCCAAATAACAAGGACCAAAGAGCACTCTTCTCTAAGCATTGTAACCGATCAAAATAAAGTATTTGAGTAGGCTCTTCAAAGCCCACTCCCCATCCCTCCAGGGGGGAATTTGTGTTGGTGTCAAGTTTTCATGATTTTCTTTTTGTTTTGCTTTGTTTCTTTATGCAGGCTAGTATACTTTGATAGGTGTTGCAATTTGTTATATCATTCACATCTATTTTGTTAAAGTAATACAAATACTAATCCCACGACTTCCAGAGTTACCTGAAAGGGGAAATAGATGCGTGGTAGGACTAATTTGAAAACATTTGCTTATTTTTTTTCTGGTAATTGTTCTTTACTTTTCGGAAGTTTACACCCCTTGCTCTCCCGACTAGCGCTTTAGCTTGAAATATATTCTTGGGGATTTAATAAACAAGCAAACTCACTACAAACTTTAAAATCCTTAGAATTTACCGAGGCTTCGTTGTGTATGCTCTGCATTGCTGCGGTTCGACCGATCAGTTGGCTGCATCAAAAACAATGTGGGTGACTAGTTTAATTAGTCTCACATTTCAATTAACCTCCCAAGGCGAAAATCCAACGCCTCGATTTGATCTGTTGCGGGGAAAGTTCACAAAGGAAGAGGGAACAACTAGGTAGTGACCTTGAGACATCGTCATGCTACACTCTTGTTGGTGTAGTGTTAGACACGTCTCAGAGACTCCGACCCAACCCACATATTCCTCACGTGGAACCGCATCGGATAAGGGTTTTGGAAATACTCCTCGTACCTTCGGGTATATTTGGAGTTCCCCTCCCCATAATCTGATTCACTCATCTTCCACAATAATTTAAAACTTACCAAGAGACAATTGCAAAACATCTACTTCAACATTTCAGCTCATACAAATTTCACGACTCCATTTTAATTCAGCACTGGTCTTTATGTGGTATCTACATAAATCTTGCTCATATAATTTATGTGTTGAATGAATCCTATATAAGATTTTGTGCTATTTATGCTGCTGTAATTGGTTCATCTTACAAATCTCTTATTCTATTATTGTTGTTTAAAAACTCCTAAAAAACTCACTCATTTAAACCATTACCACTAAATCCTAAACCTTAGCAACTCTTAGGGTCTACCCCCCTTGGCTTCGTTAGGAGTTGGCCTAAACGAAGGAGTCTAGAACAAGGTGACAGCCTTGACTTGAGACTTGCCCCTAAGGACACATCGAGTGGCTTGAAGATTTCTGCCACGTTCCCCCCCAGGTGTGTGAAAGGCGGAAACACCATACAATCGCCCTTGTCACTCCACTGTTTTCTCCGAATACTTTGTCAGCCTTGAAGATTGACACATTTATAACCTCCTTAAAGGCTACATTCTTCCTCGTGGCTTTAGTGTCTTAGATGACTCATTTTTCAGTTAAAGTGCATTGTTGTGGTTCAATTTGGTAATGATACTCTTCCTCCCCTTTAGCCTAAAGTTCATTAGAGTTCTCACCTGCATAGCGTGTTAGAGTTTGATGCTACCAAGCATTCCACACTTATAACATTTAATTGGACTGGCATCCAATTCCCTACTGCATGGGAGTTCAAATAGACCAAGCTATGCCACAAAGATTGTCTTGTTCGTTTTCCATCTATTTCCTGTAATCCGATTGTATTTGATAGCCAAACGGTAAGCCTCTTCCTTTCGACTTCTAGAGCTTACTGATTCCTCTTCCTCAAATATCAAGAAAGAAGAACCTATTTTTATTGAAGCTCTCAAAGACCTTTTACCCAACAGTTCTTCTGAGCACACCGGACAACATACCGAGTGTCCTATCTGGCAAGATATAATAAATAAGCTCTAGAATCGAAGATCCATAAAACCTACTTCTTCATCTAGGTGTCAAGCATGCAGGAGTTGGTCATAGTATTAGTATTTAGCATTTTATAGTATTATGCTAAATAGGCTAGGTGTCAAGCATGCAAGAGTTGTCCATTACCTCTCTAGGTACTTGCTCAATTTATTAAGTGACTTTTGCATTTCTTTCCCAAGTCTAACTTATGAAAAACACATTAATTAATTTAATGTTGGCTAATGACTAAAAGTGAACTTAAGATTAAGTCACAACCATTGATCTTAAGTGAGGCTTGAGATCTAATTTCAGCCATCCATCACTTTGGCGATTGAGGGTTAGGGTTTTGGTCATTGAGATTTTATAAAAGAAAGCCTAAGGAGAGGAGGAAGCACAAAGATACACATGGAGTGAGTGAGATCTCATTGATTGGGTGGAGAAGGACTTTCATCCTAGTGTGTAGGGTCAAGGTCCGAGGAGAGAAGCAAGGGGTAGCAATGGAGTAGCAGCCAACAAGATTGAAGGGCAGATCTTGAGGTGTGATAGGCTAGGCTATTTGTTGTTTTGTATTATTCCTCAGTGGGCCATTATCCCAGGATGGGAGCCGAAATTTTATCTTAATAAAATCATTGATTGTTGGTTTTTCCCCATTGGGGTTTTTCAAGGGTAAACACGTGTCAAATGTGTTTGATTTCCTGTTTATCCCCTTGCGGTTTTATTGGTTAAAATATCATTGTATTTCTATTTAATAATTCAACAGTAATCTAAAGCAGTAAATTATTTTTGGGCATAAAGATTATTACAGAACAAAGATCGAATCTAGTATTTAACATTAACCTAATGAGTGGTCCTAAGTTCTTCATCAAACGCTGGTTTTGTCCTAAAGAGCACCCACCTTATCAGCTTGATTGTTTGATCGACTCAGGATGCCAACTCAATTTAGCAAAAGGTAATGCTATCCCCAAATTATACTGGCAGAATACAATAGAAAGTGGAATGTCAGTTGATGATTCTTAAGTTAATTTGCTAGGAAAATCTCTTCATTTTCCTATCTCTTTCAGGGTCTTTCTGATAGTATCACTCTTCTCAGAATTGATAGCATAAAAAATGATTGCATTTTCGGATCAGAGTTCCTAACCAGATACAGTCCAGTTACCATAGATACTAAAGCCATGAAGCTTAATCTATCTATAACTGGTAAATTCGTCTCTCGTCTCTTGTTGTTACTAAATGCAATAGAAAGCGTATAGTTCCTTGCTCTGACCTTGTCATACTAAGTATTCGTGAACTTTTCAAGGTCGAAAGAGTTATAGCCTATTCTGAACAACATGAAGACAAAGTTCTAGCTCCTATCTCTGAGAATTTGAAACACGATTGGACTTCTGAGTCTCCCAATGCCTTTTGGACTAGAGAAAAGTACTATGTTTCTCTTCCTTTTGATCTGTCAGTCACTCCCTCTCCTCAAAAGGACTCTGCTGCATTAATGAATCCCTCTGAAATAAAACTTTGTGAAGAAGAAATCTCTGAACTTTTAAAGCTAGGTCTTATAGAATCCACTAAAATTCCTTGGGCTTTTAGAGCTTTCTATGTCAATAATCACTCAAAGATAAAAAAGTGGAATTCCTCGCTTGGTAGTAATCTATAAATCCCTCAATAAAGCTCTTCAACCTTTGAAGTACCCACTGCCTAACAAGTCTTCCTTGTTACAAAAAATCAGAGGCAATACCATTTTTAGTAAATTTGATCTGAAATCTGCTTTCTACCAGATTGGAATCATCCCTGAAGATCATTTTAAGACTGCCTTTATTGTTCCACATGGGCGGGTATCGATGGAAATTAATGCCATTTGGGATTAAGAGTGCACCTTGTAAATTTCAAAAGCCTATGGAAGATATCTTGCGAAATTTTAGTCCGATCATTGTCTACATCGATGATCTCCTCATCCGCTCCAATATTTTGTAGGAACTTCTCAGACACTTGCATATTTTTTATGATTTAGTATTTAAGCATGAATTGGTATTAGCTAAGAAGAAAATGGAAATTGGAAAAATAGAAATTGAATTTATGGGTTTCTAAATAACAAAAGGTCAAGTTCTGTTGCAGGATCATGTTCTGCAAGTATTCTCCAAATTTCCAGATGAACTCAGTGAAAAGATCCAATTGCAGTGATTTCTTGGCAGCCTTAGTGATGTTAGACCCTTTAACAAAGGACAGGCCGAAGATATATTTTTTCTGCAGAAGCGTCTTAAGAAGAATCCTCCTTCTTGGACAACTGAAATGACCCAAGCAGTTCAACAGATTAAGGAAAAGGTCAAGACTCTTCCTTCTCTTACCTTGCCCATTGGTGACGGGAAATTTATAACTGAAACAGATGCTTTAACTCATTCATGGGGTGGAGTTTTGCTCAAAAAGTTTCCATACCGTGAAGAAATTTGTGCTTATGCTTCCAGTTCATTCAATCGACCTATTATCACGCAAATCTGCACTAGTAAATAATCAAAATGGACTTATGAAATCTGTTTTGAAATGCGTGCAACTTGTAGGATACTTATCCCTTGTGTCACTGATAAGTCTCCTTTTCATTTGGATTGGTGTGCATGCCAATCTCAGGGGGAGTCCCTAACTATTATATGCTGCTAATACACCTGCAAATTGGCATTGAAACATGGTTAATAAAACAACGAACACATGATTGTTACAAGTACTTAAACTTCAGATCTGTGAGTCTAAATGAAAACACCAGCGTGTTGATCAATCTAAGGCTGCAAAATGAGTTAAAAATGACGTAAAAGCATGTAAATTAAATTCAGATTTGCAAATGAAATGTTTATAACAGTGAACAAACTCGATCTTGGGCTGCTGTCCTTTCTTGAAATCTGCAATAAAAGACTTTGAACAGCAGTTTAATATATTTTTGGTCAGCAAGTTAATGTTGCCAAAGAGTTGTATGGAATGTTTTGTTTTGAAATGGAGGAATTTCTGGCATTACAACAACATTCAAATGACAAATAAGTGAAAGAAAAACGTTGTAAATGAAGAATAAATTCAAAGTACAAGCCTGTTGGTCCACCCTAGAGACGAATACAAGTTGGTCGAATAACGTCTCTGTACAGAAATCGGGGAGCATAGAAGAAAAAGAAGAGATAATGAGGTGGCTTGCTTGCTCTTGCAAATGAAAAAATCCACCCTCTCCCCTTTTATTGGTTTCAAACTCTAAATGGTCATGCAATGAATGCCATGCACCTTCTCCAAGTGTCCAAGCTTCCTCATGCACCCTCCTTCTTGGTTTGAGTTAAGTAGAGAGAATTCAATTGCATAGATAGAGTTCTAGTTGAGTTAGATGAGGGGCCTGTTACCACCTAAGTTGTACTTGGTGGATTTTTTTCAAGTGAGCCGACGAGGTTTGAACAAGCACGCTTGTTCATGATCAGAGTTTAGAAGTCCGCTAGCCTTATTCTGGGAGTCTGTTCGAAAGTCTTTGTAACAGATGTTCATATCCCCTTGGGAAAATTGTAAAAAATGTGCTAGCATGATAATTTTTATAAAAGGCTCGGCTTCCCAGACTTAAGCATCAAGCTGGCTAGCCCACAGTGTTTTTTCCCTTGGTTATTATTGGTTGTTGAACAAACGACTAATAATTTTTGAGTTTTTCACTCACACCTCCAAAGTTGGGGTAGTCGTCTTGGTGGTTAGGCCTTAAGAGGTTATTAGAGCCTTCATGTTAGTGTTTTTCAACATGCCATGCATTCAAATTAAGTCATATGGACATGTGCTAGGTCCCCCTAGAGTTTCATCTGATTCCGAGAAAATAAAATTTTCACCCAAAATTAGGCCATTTTTAATGGTTTAATTAAAAAATTTCAAAATGTAATAAAAGTCAGATACGAAGTCCGTTTTTGGCATGGGGATGCTTGTTTTCACACTCAGAGCGTCCACTTTACCCCATTGGCCACTTTTCATATCATTCGAGCAACCGAAACACCCTGTGGAGCATTATTCAGCTAAAAGTGCATCAAGATGGCATTTTAATGCTAAATTACGACATTTTGGCACTAAAGGACAAGTTTGGAAAGTCAAAAAAATAAGTCAGTTTGAGTGGGGTGACATGGCATGGGTCCCCATAAAGCATGCGACCCTCTCCATGTTAAGTTTAGACTTAAAGCTTTGGAATAAAATCATTTGAGTAGTGAATAAAAAAAGTGAAGGATGATGTCAACTAAACTTCACGCTAGCAACAAGAAGGGAGTGAATTTGAGGGAGATCACATATGGTATGGTGATGTCAACCAACTCCACGCTAGCACATATGAATGCGTGAGTTTGAAGTAAGTAGTGGAGCCACCCTTTCATGTGATGAATACAGTTTAACATGGGTATGTATTGTGATGACGACGTCAAACTATCTTCAACTGTGAGGCTCGCGTGAAGGGGAAGGAGGGGTCCACCCCTTTCCTTGTTTCAAGCATGGGTTGTTTAAAAACTTTAGTTTATACCTTCGTATAATCCTTTGGAGATAGCGAATATGTGGATGACGTTAACACACTTCCTATCACCCACGTCACATGAAGCTCACGCGTGAGGGGAGAAGGAGATGCTAATGCAAATGCTGGTGAGTGGTTGGTGTGTGTTGGTTGTTAATCATTGGTTGGAGGAGTTAGGTGTGTGAGAGGTGGCATTGCCTCTTTAGATTGACTCAGTTTAACTCAGCTTCACTCAGATACACTCCGGGTTTATCTTTAGTGTTGGTAGCCCCCCAGGGGCTTGCTCTGGTTATAAATAAAGATGCCTTCTCTCATTCAAGTTAGTTAGAGTTGGGGAGAAAGGATTGCTATTGTTGTAATATTGTATTGATCATTCTTTTGTTGGAATAAAAGAGAAGCTTTGGAGGCTAAATTGTGGAGTGCTTTTCATGTGTGGATCACCATTATCATGCTGCGTTTGAGGTGAACTGCTATTTTTTCAAGTTTTGCATTTAACTGTTGTCTGCCTGAATGATTATTGGAATCATAGGAATACATCATTGTAAGTAAGGTTAGTTACTCCTATTTTGCTACATATGTTTGAATGAGTTAATACTTGCATGCTAAATAAGATTATTTCTCATGCTATGTCATCATTTTTGCATATGTATCTTTAGATTTAATGAGTTTGTTTGCAGGATTTGTCCTCTAGCTTTCAGGTTTGCCGTGATTGGAAGAGCTGTGGTTCAAGATTGATTCCACTGATTTTCCAACGAGATTGCGAAGATTGTGTCCCTTGCTGCTTCACTAACAAGTTTCTTTTGCAGATCTATTCCAGCAACAAGCACCATCTCTTCCTCTTCCTCTTCAAATTCTAAAATTTTCTCAAACTGGTTATTGTTCAATATCTTATTGCTTAGATCTATTTTACAAAGTAAAAATCATACATAGATTTAATTAGTAAGATCTTGTTAGCTTAGATCTCATTCTTTGCATGCAAATTTCCATTTTGAAAGAGATCTAGCTTAAATCTACCTTTTTCCTTGCAAGTTGCAAGCATTACAAAGAAATACTTAGCTTGTTTAAAGGTAGTCTTCCTTAAAGTTTAAAGAGTAAATCTAGCATCTAAGTGCACTTTGTATTGGCTGCCCCAAAGGCAAGCCAAGATCACAAGGAAAGCTTGCTTTCCTTGGTTAAATTTTAGCATTTTTTCATAGATTTAACTTGGGAATTTTTTCAATTTTTTTTGCATTGCCCAAAGACACTTCCAAATTGTTTTTGGGCACTTTGTTACTAATGTTGCTTGCTGTTTTTTAGTAGGTCCATAAAAAAAGAGAAGGA
This sequence comes from Pseudotsuga menziesii, assembly GCA_001517045.1. NCBI lineage: Eukaryota > Viridiplantae > Streptophyta > Pinopsida > Pinales > Pinaceae > Pseudotsuga > Pseudotsuga menziesii. Next base: position 80,627 of record LPNX010256180.1, read on the forward strand.
AACTCTCCCCGAAAATGCAATTTTTGGTCATCCGAAGCTTCCCAGAAGTTCCCCCCACAATCGGGCTTCTTTTTTCTCTTTGTTGTAAGCCTTTGGATCCCAGATAACAAGGACCAAAGATCATTTCTTCTAAGCATTGCAATCGAGTAATAAAAAAGATCTCGAGTAGGCTCTTCCGAGCCCACTCCCCACCCCCCCAAGGGGGATTTGCGTCAGTGTCGTTTTTTTGCACTTTTTATTTTTTCTTAATTTTGCTTTAGTTTAGTTTGTTTTATTCATTTGCAGTATAGTATACTTTGTTTAATACTGCAAAATCTTATCATTCCATATTCAAAGTAATACTATAACTTACTCCACGATTTCTCGAGTGACTCGAAAGGGGAAAGAGATTCATGGTAGATTAATTACATAACTTTCTTTGTATTTTCTTGCATGTTTAATTTCACTATAAAAACATAACTAAAATCTACCCCTCCTTGCTTTCTCGATTGAGGTTCACTTGAACCGAAATAGATCCTTGGAGGTCACTTTTTGTTTTTTTAACGAACAAAACTATTCATAAAATTTTTAAAATCCTTTAGACTCCGTTGTGTATGCTCTGCAGCATTGTGGTTCGTCCGAACAGTTGGCTGCATCAAAAGCAACGTGTGTGACTAGATTAATTCATTTTGACACCCCAATTAACCTCCCAGGCGAAAATCCAACGCCTCGATTCAATCTGTTGCGGTGGCAAAATCCAGAAAGGAAGCGGGAACAATTGGGTAGCGACCTCGAGACACCGTTAGGCTACACCCTTGTTGGTGTAGTGTTGAACGCGTTTCCGAGATTCCAACCAGCCGACATATTCCTTGAGGGGAGCCGCATCGGATAATGGTTTTGGACATACTCCTCGTACCTTTGGGTATATTTGGAGTCGCCTTCTCCCCAGAAGTTAATCAACTCATCTCCACATTAACTTAAAACTGACCAAGAGCACTTGCAACACTTTTCTTTCAACAATACAACAACACTTTTTTATCTGTGGACTCCATTTTGGCATTGGTTCTTTACATTATACAATCATCTGCTTTCATGTGTTTTGATATATCATACATTGATTTTTATGCTCTTGTGATTTAAATCCTGTTGCAATATCTTGTGTTAGTATTTACTTTCATCAAACTCCTAAGTAATTTAATCTTCACTATAACACTAAGCCTTAACAACCTTAGCAACTAAATAGGGTCTACCCCCCTTGGCTTCGTTAGGATTTGGCCTAAATGGAGGAGTCAAGAACAAGGTGACAGCCTTGACTCGAGACTTGCCCCCAAGGACACACCGAGTGGCTTGAAGATTTCTACCATGTTCCCCCCAGGTGTGCGAAAGGCAGCAACAACTCCCTCTATCTTTGTTGAGTTAAGTGGAGATGACTGGCATGCATAATTAAGAGTCCAATTAACTGAGGGTGCCCTTCTCCATCCTTGATTCAAACTAATGCATGTGCCCCCTCACTCCATGAATGCAACCAGTTCACATTCAGTCTTGTGCATGCTCTCTATTTTCACTACTTATCACAACAAAGATCGCCACATGTCGCACATGCATTGATGCCACATGTTGTGCATGCATGTCTCATAACTAAAAAAATAGGAGATTGCTTGCATGTTTGAATATTTGGCATGCAAGAACATGCATGTGCCATGGAACTCAAATCTTAACTGCCAAAAATAATTTTTTTTTGCATGTCATTCAAAAAAAACTCTCTAGAATCCTAAGTTCTTAAGGAGGCCAAAAATATGATCATCGGACATGTGGACCTCCAAACTTTGTATCGTAAAAAATAGGAAAACTGCTAAAAATAGAAATCTCCTCCAAGACTGATGAAAAAACCTGTGCAATGTACCTAACTTTGAACCTAGATCATATCACTAGATTAACCTACATTTGAACCCTATGGGAACCAACCTATGACCTATGAAAGCTGTCTCTTTGGAACAAGTTTGAATACCATCTTGATGAAATAATTTGGCTCTTAAACATTCAATTTGCATATGGGTAAATTTGGGGGTTAATAGGACTAGAATTAAATTATCCATCAAGCCATAAGGAGATTCTTGCAGTCAAATGGACTGTTCAACATTTTGGGTTATATCTCAAGCCACAACATTTTATAGTCCGCATTGATCTCAAGATTGTGCAGGGTATGTTAAAAAATGAAAAGTTAGTGACTGAAAATAACACAAGAATTCTTAAGTGGTTTGTGTGACTTTATAATTTTGATTTTGAAGGTGAGTTTGAGCAAGGCTATCTCAATTGCCTTGTCGAAATGCTTTCAAGAGAACAAGCTCAATGTATGCTAGGAATGTTCTTGAGGGGACTGTTATCCAACGATTTATACCATAGTTGGGTTACCTGAGGAGCTGCCGGTTGACAGACATGTTCAATGTCTGATTTCAGTGTATCAGTTGATCAGTCTTCATGTCTAGCAAATATTGGCTAGCCAGTTTTTCATTTGAATAATTTTGACCATGGCCCCGCGGAGTTTGTAATAAAATGTGCTAGTAGGGTATTTTTGAGTGGTTTGGTCTCCTGAGACGTAGAATCTCAACTAAGGTATTCCAGGGAGTTTTTTGCCCTTGACAATTATGTTTTGCCTATAGCCAAGTATAATTGAAGAGGTTTTCTCCTGCTTCCTCCAAAGCAGGAATGCCCGATTTTGAATTCTGGGCCTTGGGGGGTTATTAGAGCCCAACCGAGTATATATAAACCTACTAGGCATTATTAGAATAGAGCATGGCCATGTCCTAAGTCACTAGGACCCTCGGAAAAAATTTCGAATTTTTTTTACTGGACGCGTCAAATTTTTAATTTTTCCTAAGTTTTTAATTAAAATTTTCCATAATTTAAATGGAAAAATTCAATTTGTAATAAGTCAACCATCCGGGGTCCGTTTGCAGTGATTGAAGGCTCTAACCTTAAGCCAAAAATCATTCAGATCATCATTCGGCCACATAACTCATATTTTCTCAAAAAACTCAGTTTTGGGGAAAATATTGATTAATTAATAAAAAATGATTATTTTGGAGAAAATCCAAATCTCTCCAAATTAACTCGAATTCAGCGAAATAAAAGGCTAAATGACATGGCATGGAGCATTTATGATGATTCCAATCAATATCGGTTAGTTTCAGATCAAGTATCGGAGTGTAACAGTTGAACTATCAGTCAGAAATTTGCCCTCTTTGGTCAAATCCGTTTTTGGTTGAAGTGTGGGTTATTTATTGGTTGGGTGATCATCACGAGGGAGGATGAGCCACCTCACCCCCCCCTCATTACTCCAGCACTCAGTAACAACTCAGTTGCAGCTTAGTTCAACTCCAAATGATCATGCCGAGCTCATTCAATTACTCCGGTGTTACTCTTAGTTTGGTTTTAGGGTTTTAGCCTTCTCTCTTTGTATAAATAGAGGCTCTTTGAGCTCTATTAGGATGGACTTTTGTAGCAGAGTTACTCTGAGAAAATTGTATCAAGCATTTGCTTTGAATTGTTAATAAAGATTTGACTTTGGAGGTCCATGAGCTCTTGGATGTGGTAGCTTTTATAAATGGTTGAGGTGATATTGTCTCTAACCCCTATTTCTTTAATCCTTGTATGAGATTAATTATTTCTTTGTTAGCTCAAGAAGGCCATTGTTGGCACAGTAGAACAATCATTTGTAGTTTCAATTTGATTGTTTATGCGAAGTAGATTAGTATCTTGATGGACATGAGTAATCAGTATATACGTAATGTTGATCATGATTCAATTTTCTTAGCATACTAGCATGTTATTTTGATTTCACGTTTTGTGTTAAGTTGTGGTGTGTTATCAGGCTTCACAGGTTGAAGAAGGGTGTAAGCTCAGCTGCGTCTATCCCAGGCTTCAAGTAACCTTTTTAATCTAACACTTTCATTGCAGGACCTACATGGATCTTCCTCTTTAAAATACAAAAAGAAAGCTGGGAGTCTAACTCTCTCTCTTTGGTTCCATCCATAAATTCAATACTCTCTTGGTTACCGAACTTCCCTCCTCTAGTTCTCTCTTTGGTCTTTGATCTCCTTGTTTCCTTGCTTGCTAGCCTCTTCCTCCTTGCTTTGTTTTGCTTTTTATTACCTTTTCTTCTTCGTTGCCCCGTTTTTTGCCTTAGTTTACCACCCATTTTTTTCACTTTGGATAGTCCTATTGTGCCCTAGTTTGTGCCCCTTTTTTACCCCTTTTGCCCTAGTTTTTTGGCCTTCTTCCACCTTGTTTTGGGTCTTTTCTTCCCCTTTTTGTTCACTACCCTGTTTTTTACTTTTTATGACAGCCATCTTCCTTCTCTTTCGCTGCCCCGTTTTCATCATCCTTGTATTCCTTTGGCCATCTAGTTCGCTGCCCTATTCCTCCCTTTTCTTGTTTTTGACTTCCTCTTTGTCTTCCCTCTTTCTTCCCCTCCGCTTCCTTTTATTTCAGCCTTCTTTTGCCTTGTTCTTTCTCTCTCATTCAAACATCTTCTTTTCTCTTTTTGCAAGTTCCAAGAAAAGCTTCAAGTAAAAGTAAATCACTCTCCTTTTTGCGTAGGGTTCAATAATAATAGAGTTGTATGCTTTCATTTGAAAGTCCTTTCAAGGATTAAGATCCTAAAGGCAAATTGTATTATTCTAATAAAGTATCTTTTGTTTGAGTGGGGTTTTTAAGTCCCCACTCTCATCCTCCCCCATTTGGGGAGGCTTGTGTTGTGTTCATCTTTTTGTATGCTTAGGTTAGATGTGTTTGTTTTCATCATATTTGCATCTTTTTCTTAGAATACTAATTGGTAGTCTATCATATTTAATTTACTGAATAAGTTGATTACTTTATTTCTTAATTGCTTATCTTTTATATAAGTAAATCAACTGCCTAATATTCATAAATCTCTTGAATCTCACCATAAGGTGGATCAAGAGTGCTCTCTGTCGGAGAGTTTAATCAACAATCTTCATCTTAATTGTTGTGCATCATTTTGTTTAATCCAATTAATAGATTAAGTAAGACTCTTGAACTTGCAGAAACACAAGTCAAGAGCACTCTCTATCGGAGAGCATAGTTAGAGTTTGCACATCCTTGCATTAGGCATTTAGATTAGATAAGTCTCTTGAACCTTTGTCATAAGACAAGGTCAAGAGCGCTCTCTGTCGGAGAGTTTAATTAATTGACTTAATAAAACTCTTCAACACATACCCCCTTTTTAATTAATTAACTTCGTTGATCATTCTTCACCTAGTATGCTCGGCCGACTTTCGGGTTGGGCTCGTACTCAGAACGGTGAACGGACTTGTTAAGTTCGCACAAGAGAAACATAATAAAACATTTACCCCATAACCAACGCACCGGCGTTGTTTCGATTAAATACTGAGGCAAGTGGGCAAATTCCAAGTGTGGGCGCTGGGCAACCCAATCTGGGCACAGTTGGTTAAGTTATTGAACACCTAGCTGTGATCCCAGACAGGTCCGTCATGTCTTCGAACGGAGCCACTGAAGGTATTTTCGGTTAGGATATCCAGACACCTTAAGCAAGATCACCATTAAAATCTTTCAAAACCTACCAAGAGCATTCGCACAATCTAATACTCACTAGCTTAATTCCTAGACTTTTCATTTTATTCACGCATTTTATTGACTCCATAAGGCACTGGTCCTTGGTTATATGTGAATAATTATCTTTCTTGATCAATTGTTGGTGGTTCATTTCAATTGTTATATCTGAATGCTTGGTTAAAAGTCTGGAATCTTTGCTTATCTGTGTAATCTCTTGTTAGCAACGTGGATTGCTTCTGTTTAATTGTTATTCTCTTAATAAACAAACACTTCAAATCATAATAAACTCCTAAGTAACACCCATCCGCATCCGCAACCAATTAAAACACTTTAACAACTTAAGAGCCTTAGAAAACTCTTTTGTAGGGACTACCGCCGTTGGCTTCGTTAGGAGTTAGCCTAAACGGAGGAACTAGGAGTAGGTGACAGTACCTAGCTCTGTGCTTGCCCTCAATCAGAAGAAGAATGGGAAAAGAAAGTAGGAAATCAAGAAGAGCTAATTCATAAAAAATATCTTCAAGAAGAAATAGAAGACTCCATGTTTTGTCCTAATCTTAGAAAAATGGTGCAATACTTTAATAGAACATTCTGCTCTATTAATGACTCTTCGGGAAAAGAGATATCTGGATATTGATATCACATTAGAAGGAGAATGGTACATTGGTTTTGTCAATGCCTATCTTGATTGGCAAGATTATTGTAACATCAATTTTGTTGTGAAAGAATTTAGAATTTTTTTCATAATTATTGAACCAAATAATCTAGTGCAATGTCGATGGTGTTGGGAAAGCCTTTTTAAGTTTTTAACAATAGATCAAATGACAGAAAATAGCAGAAGGGACAAAGATATTCCAAGAACAAAGGTGGTGTCAAAAGATACCATTTACAACACTTAAGCACAAAGCATTATGATCAGAACATCACAATGCATTATCACAACCATCACAATTCGATATGAATACAACCCATAGGGTCTTTCTTTTATAGTCTCCATATCCAACAAACTTCCTTGAATTGAGGGCGATTTGGTCCACAAATAAGGGTCGTCGGTGCTAAGTGTTTCCTGAAAGATCGCAACATCCCGTTGATTAGTCGATTGCTTTAGTCAAGTCGACCACTACGTTATCGACTATTTAGTCGACTGATCAATTGACCACTCAGTCGACTTCCTAGCTAGTTAATTGTAGTCTTTCGACTGACTGTATCTAGAAGATCCAGAGGTGCGATGGACCTTCATAACCTTTGGTTCCAACATATGGTCTTCTTGGAAAGAAATATTTTTGAATAGGTTTTGTCCCAGAGAAGACTAGAATTCTTAGCGAAGCAATTTTATATTTCATCTACAAGCACATTTCCATATAGCTGTCCATGCTCAACTTTGGTTCAAGTTTGAACTTGCTACTGGAAATATTTCTATAGAACCTCTCCCTTCTATTGAAAATTTTGTGTGCACTAAGAATCTTTGTGATGAGTATGGATTCCTTTTAGCTATCGAAGAAGAAGAATTCATGTTTCGGTATCAAATCCAGACGCATTTCAAATTGTCTGATTGTACCAATACCACTCTTGAAGTCATGAAAGGATCTAATACAAGATTCTTTATTAGATCTTGTCCCATTGCTATATTAGATCCTTTTATGACTTCAAGAGTGGTACTGATACAATGATGATTTTAAATGTGTTCTGATTTGATACTGAAACATTATTTCTTCTTCTTCAACAACTAAAAGGAATCCATATTTGTCATGAAGATGCTTAGTGCACACAAACTTTTCAGTAGTAGGGAGAGGTTTTATAGAAATATTTTAAATAGCAAGTTCAAACTTGAACTAAAGTTGAGCATGGATATATGGAAATCTACTTGTAGATGAAATATAAAATTGATTTGTTGAGAATTTCAGTATGCTCTGGGACAAAACCTGTTAAACTAGCAGCGACAAGGAAGGTCTTCCTGCATGCATAAGACTTAAAATAGGAAACCAATTGTATTTAATTTACTTTTCCTAAGTTTACTTTGGAAAATAAATTAAAGTGATCTAAATTAACTTTGGTGAACCACTAGTTAAAGTGAAAGTGAAATTAGGGTTTTTGCTTTACCACTAGTTAAAAGTGAAATTGAAATTAGGGTTTTCGCTTTACCTAAAGTTATAAAAGAGAGATCAATTGGTGGAAAGAACACACACACTTGTATTCCAACAGAGACAGGATACAGACAAGGAGAGAAAGTCAGACAGAGGATTTAGCCGAGAAGACGAAGGAGCGAGCAACAGGATCATTGAGCTTCGTACAGCTGGGCCGTACACTCACACAGGAGGGTGTTGAGGTTTAGCTGGGATTTGCCCAGTGATTCTGCCGGGTATTGCATTTTCTAGGTTTGGGTGAATTTGCAGTGATTGTAAAAGTTACATATTTTCTCATAATAAAATCCATATCTGACTGTTGCACCGATTTTCCCATCTTGGGTTTTTCCGGGGGTTTCCATACCCAAAATAATAGTGTCAATATTGTGATGTGATGTTGTGATTTATTTCTCAGTTTTATATTCCGCTGCATACTGTTAAAGATATTCATGTGTGGTTATCAGTTGATATTTGCATGCACTGTTTAACCCTAGTTGAATATTAAAGGAAAATTTACATGGTATCAGAGCTCTGGTGAGCTAAAGCTGAGAGATTTGCAGCAGTAGTGATAGATCAGGGGCAGATCTATAGGAAGACACAAACCTAGACTTCCAGATCTAGGGTTTGACAGGTACACTTCACTATGGCCGTGCAGTTGGGAGTTGAGGATAGACTCCAGGGTGCTCAGAACCTTCCTACATGGAAAGAAAGGATCACAAGGATCTTGGATGTCAGTGATCCAGAGGAGCACATTGACTCCACGAAGGTTGCACCTACAGATCCGACAGATCTAGCAGCTTGGAAGAAGATTGATTCCAGAGCCATGCTGATTATCATGGATGGAATGAAGGACCATATAGTCCCTCACCTTTCTGGTAAGAAGACCGCATTGGAGATGTGGAAGGCTTTGGAAAGTTTGTACCAGAGCAAGAACGAGAATTGGAGGATGGTGTTGCAAGAGAGGATGTGCAACACCAAGATGACCAAGGGAGAAGGAGTGGTGCCTTATCTCACGAGGCTCACACAGATCAGGGATGAACTTGGAGCTGTTGGCTCTAAGACAGATGATGAGGAGCTAGTTTGGATAGCCCTCAATGGCTTCTCTAAGCCATGGGACACCTTTGTCAAAGGTGTTGTGTCTAGGGAGAAGCTCCCTGATTGGCAGAGACTATGGGATGATTTTGTGCAGGAGGAGACCCGCATGGGTCAAGGATCAGGCTCATCTAGCAGTGCCCCACAGATTGTGGATGAGGAGGCTCTAGCCCTTACAGGGAAGAGCAAGGGGAAGGCAAAGAGGAAGAAGGATGATAAGAAGAACCTTGACATGTCAAAGGTCAAGTGTTTTATCTGCCACAAGCAGGGACACTTTGCCTCCCAGTGCCCAGGCAGGAAGAAGAAGAGTAACACTCAGATGGCTGGATCTGTAGAGGTGGATGAGTTCAGCAGGAACTTCGATGAGGAGTTCTGTTTGATAGCTTGCATGGCAAGCACCACAGGGAGCAGCATATGGTACATTGACAGTGGAGCGTCTAGTCACATGACTGGACATAAGAGATTATTCAAAGACTTGCAGGAGGGTGGAACAGGGATCCACGTTGAGCTGGGTGATGATGCGCGGTATCAGACGCAGGGAGTTGGCACTGTTTCATTTGAGAGGGAGTCTGGCAAACCCCTCAGTTTTGCTGATGTGTTATATGTTCCAGGACTGACCAAGAACCTTATATCAGTCTCCACTCTAAAGGACAAGGGATATCAGGTGAAGTTCCGTGACCATAGAGTGTATATCAGGCCCAAGGGGTCAGATAGGAGCTTCGATTGGGTGATTGGCAGAAGGAGCGTGAAAGTGTACAGATTACACTTTGAGCCTGCATAGGCTCTAGTCAGCAGCAGCAGCAACAGTCAGGGTGAGTTGTGGCATAGGAGGATGGCACACTTACACCATGGAGCACTGAAGCATTTGAGACAGGTAGTCATTGGAGTTCCTCAGGTACAGGAGGAAAAGCATAACCACTGCAAGGGTTGTGCTTTGGGGAAGAACATCAGGAAGCCTTTCCCACAGAGTGAGCACAAGTCTAAGGAGCCCTTGGACTTGGTGCATTCGGATGTATGCGGACCTATGAGTGTCCATTCGTTCAGTGGTTACAGTTACTGCGTAACCTTCATTGATGACTATTCCAGGAAAACCTGGATCTATTTCCTGAAGGCCAAGTCAGAGGTCTTTGAGAGGTTCCGATAGTTCAAGACTCTTATGGAGAACCAAACAGGAAAGAAGATTCGAGTGTTGAGGACAGACAACGGGGGTGAGTACACTTCCAATGAGTTCATGGAGTATTGTTTGGCTGAGGGGATCAAGAAGGAGCACACTGTGCCCCATACTCCACAACAGAATGGAGTTGCAGAGCAGAAGAACAGGACTATGGTTGGAGCAGCCAAGGCCATGCTATTTGATCAAGGATTACCACTATTCCTCTGGGTCGAGGCATACAGTACTGCAGTATACATTCAGAATAGGTGTCCCCACACAACCTTGGGGAGGAAGACACCAGAGGAGGTCTTCACAGGCACTAGGTCAGATGTGAGTCACATTTGCATATTCGGCAGTGTTTGCTATTGTCATGTTCATGCTGCCAATAGGAAGAAGCTGGACTCTTCTGGAGAGAAGGGGTTACTTGTTGGTTACAGCGAGATTTCAAAGGCATATAGAGTTTACATTCCTGCTCTCAGGAGGATCATTGTGAGCAGGGATGTCCAGTTCGATGAGGACAGGGTCTTGCAGAGATCTTTGGACTTACTAGCATAGGAGTCGGGAGTCAAGTTGGAGGAGCCAGATGTACAGGTACAAGTACAGACATAGAGCACATGTTCTAATGGTCAGAGGGAGTCAGGTGGACAGGATCCTTCAGTCATTGACTTGAAGGATGAGCTGTAGCAGGAGACGGATATCCAACAGCCGCAACAGGTTGACACTAGGCGAAGGCCTAAGTGGTTTAGATCCACAGTGCAGGATTCCAGGCAGGTATATCCTCCAGAGTCCACAGACATCTTTTAGATGGAGTGTACCACCAGAGAGGTTTGGTTATATGGCACTGCTGATAGAGTTGATTAACTCTGAACCTTCCAACTTCGGGGAGGCTGCACAACATGATGTGTGGCAAGAAGCTATGGTTGAGGAGTATGACTCCATTATGAAAAACCAAGTATGGGAGGTTGTGCAGAGGCCACAAGGGAAAAAGGTGGTGGGATCCAGATGGATCTACAAGGTGAAGCATGTAGCAAACGGATGCGTGGAGAAGTACAAGGCGTGCTTGGTGGCAAAGGGGTTTTCATAGAAGGAGGGTATTGATTATGAGGAGACCTTCGCCCCTGTTGCCAGGTATTCTTCCATTTGGACCATTATCTCACTAGCAGCTGAGATGGGTTGGCGTGTCCATCAGATGGACGCCAAGACTGCCCTCCTCAACAGAGTTATAGAGGAGGAGGTGTATATTGAGCAGCCAGAGGGGTTTGATGTGGAGAAAAGGGAGACGCATGTATGCAGACTACATCGAGCTCTTTACGGGCTCAAGCAAGCACCTCGAGTATGGTACTCGAGGATTGACAGCTATCTATGGGAGATGGGATTTCAGCGGAGTGAGGCTGACCACAACCTGTACTTCTTGACAGGTGAGGTGCCTCTCATACTAGTCTTATATGTGGATGATCTCTTTTTGACAGGAGTTGAGAGGCTGATTGGAGACTGTAAGTCCAACCTTGCAGTAGAGTTTGAGATGAAAGACCTTGGGCTGATGCATTACTTTTTGGGCTTGGAGGTTTGGCAAAGAGATGGA
>LPNX010256180.1:92265-111840 GCA_001517045.1 Pseudotsuga menziesii
GCTTTACCTATAGTTATAAAAGAGAGATCAATTGGTGGAGAGAACACACACTTGTATTCCGACAGAGACAGGATACAGACAAGGAGAGAAAGTCAGACAGAGGATATAGCCGAGAAGACGGAGGAGCGAGCAGTAGGATCATCGAGCTTTGTACAGCTGGGCCGTACACTCACACAGGAGGGTGTTGAGGTTTAGTTGGGATTTGCCCAATGATTCTGCTGGGTACTGCATTTGCCAGGTTTGGGTGAATTTGCAGTGATTGTAAAAGTTCCATATTTTTTCATAATAAAATCTATATCTGATTGCTGCACCGGTTTTCACATGTTGGGTTTTTCCGGGGGTTTCCATACCCAAATAATAGTGTCAATATTGTGATGTGATGTTGTGATTTATTTCTCAGTTTTATATTCCGCTGCATACTGTAAAAGATATTCATGTGTGGTTATCAGTTGATATTTTGCATGCACTGTTTAGCCCTAGTTGAATATTAAAGGAAAATTTACAAAACCTGTTCAAGAATATATGTCCAAGGAGACCATCGACATTGCAATAAATTATTCGGTTCAATAAATATGAAAACACTTTTAAATTCTTTCACAACGAAAATGTTGTTACAATAATCTTGCCAATCACAATAGGCATTGATGAAACCAATGTCACATTCTCCTTCTATTGTGATATCAAAATCTAGATATCTCTTTGCCTGAAGAGCCATTAATGTAGTATAATGTTTTGTTAAAGTATTGCACCATTTTTCTAAGATTAAAACACAGCATGGAGTCTTTTATTTCTTCTGTAAGAGATTTTTGATGAATTAGCTCTTCCTGATTTGTTGCTTTTTTTTTCGCATTCTTCTTCTGATTGAGGGCGTGAAGAAGAGGCATAATCTTCAACTTTCGAATTTTTTGGGTTGGTCCCCTGGAAAACATTCCTAGCATAGGTTGAACTTGTTCTCTTGTAAGCATATCAACAGTGCAGTTTTGAGATAGCTTGGCTTAAACTCAACTTCAAAATCAAAATTATCAAGCCACACAGACCACTTAAGATTTCTTGTGCTGTTAGAAAATGTTTCTAGAGTATCCACGTTTGCCATTTTGGAGTCAATGTTTTGAATCCTTAACTGGATCCATCATCAGGACAATCGATCAATTTGTAAGAGCTACATACAAGACGTATTAGTAGCGATAGATTGAGAGATGCAAGTTTAATCATCACCACGAAAATCTTAAGAAACTAATTCTTGTGCTATTTTCAATTAGTAACTTTTGATTTTTTAACATACCTTGCATAATCTTGAGATCAGTGCGGACTATAAAATGTGTTGGCTTGAGATATAACCTGAACTTTGAAGTGTTAATTAGTTCTTTTGACTGCAAGAATCTCCTTATGGCTTGATGGATAAATTAATTTTGGTCTTTTGAATGAACCGGAAGCATAAGCACGAACTTCTTCAGTCTGGAAACTTTTTGATCAAAACTCCACCCCATGAATGAGCTGAAGCAGTTGCTTCAATTATAAATTTCCCATCACTAGTGGTCAATATAAGAGGAGGAAGAGTCTTGACGATTCTTTAATCCGTTGAACTGCTTGGGTCATTTCAGTTGTCCAAGGAGGATTCTTCTTAAGACACTTCTGTAGAAGAAATATATCTTTGGCCTGTCCTTTGTAAAAGGGCCAAACATAATCAAGTTTCCCAAGATATTGCTAAAATTGGATCTTTTCAGTGTGTTCTGTTGCCGCTTAATTCGCACCTCGGGTAATGTGGCATAAATCTTCAAGCCATTGGGTGTGACCTTGGGAGAAAGCTCGAGCCAAGTGCTGTCACCTAATACTCGACTCCTCCGTCTAGGCCAACTCCTAGTGAAGCCAAGGGGGGGGGGTCCCTACGATAAGTAAAATCTAAGGTTTTTACTCTACGAAAGAAATGATTGATTCTAGGAGTTAATGTAATGAATTAAAACTTTAGCAATGAGTTACTGCAAATGAATTATAATAACAACAACATTGATAATTCAAACACCATTCATGACAATATGCGGAAACTGATTTAACCATACAAATGCGAAATGCCAGTGCCAATTGAATATGGAGTGCTTGTGTATAAGGGTTGCTGCTGTGGTCTCACAGAAAGTATTGCAATGTCTCGTTGGTAAGTTTTGAGATTTATTAGATGAGTTGATTAAGGAGTGGGTTAATTGTTGGTCGGTTTTATTAATCTAGTAATTCTCTGGATTACTGGTAGGGAAGGGGATTCCCAATATACCATGAAGGTACAGGGAATTTGTCTAGACTCACACAGTGTGGTAGCACATGAGGAAATGTGGTATGAATGGAGTCACGAGGGGATGTTCAACACTAGACCAACAAGGATGTAGCCTAACAGGGCGCCATAGTCACTTTTCAGTAGTTCCCGCTTCCTCTGTACAATTTCCCCACATGTAGCAAACTGCAATGCTGGATTTTCGTTGTTTAGGGAGATTAATTAAAAGTTAGGCTAATTACTAGTCACCTAAACCCTTTTCTGATACTACCAACTGATTAGACAAAGCTGCAGTGGAAGTAGAGCATATGAGGATGAAGGCCTTGTAATTTTTAAATGTTTTTGAACAAAGTTTTCTGATTAAGAAGAGTAAATCCCAAGAGCCTCTTTCCAGATTCAGTACTCGGGAAAGCAAGGGGGTTTATTTTAAACTCAACAGTGCATAAAAATTAAAGTTCTCTAATTATTGCATTGCTCAAATGTTTTCCCTTTCGGTACTTCGGTATAGTGCAGTGGGTAAGTATTCAGACTACTTTGCAAGTAAAACTTAAATAAACATTGAAATAGTGAAAGAAAGCAACAAACTACGCTAACAACACAAAAACCATGAAAAATGACATTGACGTGAATCCCCCCAGGGGGGATGGGGATCGGGCTCTGATGATCCTACTCAAGCCTTATTTGTTTTTTTACAACATTGAAGAAATGCGCTTTGGTCCTTATATTTTGGATCCAAAAGCTTACAATTTATTGAAAAATTAACTTTTTATGCAAGGGGGATCTCCGTGGGTCTCCCTTTTGCACACTTTTGCGAAAATTCGCCAGAGTTTCCTCCTTTTTTCTTGTAAATCTGCAAAAAACAGCGATGAAAAGAAAGTGAAAGACACCCATAAACACTTTATAAGAGTGTCTCGGGAAAATCTACAAAAAAACTCTGAAAAAATCTAAGTAAAAAAAGAAGAAAATGATTAAGGAACGCAAGCTAGGAAGCTTGCCTTTTTAGGATCTTTGCTTCCCTCTTAAAGAGAATAGTAAGCAAATATCAAGCACTAAATGCCAAATAAATAAATTGAAAGCTCTTTAAACCCCTTAACCAAGTACTTTTGAATTTCAACTTTGAACTTGCAAAAAGAGAGCTAGATCTAAAAAATTAAAGAAAAACTTTTAATCAGTCAACAAGATCTAGACTTAGGAGTTTAAATCTACTTTAGATATGTCTTTAAAATGTAGATCTAAGCAAACTAACAATAACCAAAGTAAACTTGAAGTTTTTTGGATCAAGAAGTGATAGAACCAGATGGAGCAAGAAGTAGAAAAGGGATGGTGACGCCTCCTATGGTGAGATCCAAGGGATGATGCTTCTTCTTTCGAAATTACTGGAAAATTCGGAGAGCCCACTCGCTCATCAAATGCTCCAGCTCGGGTTTCCTGTAAAATACCTTCAACAAAATGCAAAGGGGATTAAAAGGACCTGTGTGACATGATAAGAAGCTAAGCAGCATTATAGATCCATACAAGAAATCATATAAAACTTAGAAATCTAATACATTTCACAATGAGAAGTAACCTAACAAGAATCACTTCCTATTCTTACCGAAATGAAAATTTCTTTATCAAGACAAGTAATCCCAACAATTGCAAATATGAAAGAACTAATACAAGTTACCTTAATGATTTATAGCAAAGACAACACCAACCAAACATTCATGGATCCCGCACCAAAATTGCCTCCAAAGCCTTTTATTAATGTATTATAATGTATGCCAGCAGTGGTTCAACCTTCCGATCTCAAAACAATGGAGAAGTGATCCCCTTAAATAGGAAAAGGGAGACCTAGAGGGGCTCCACCAACACTGAAGATCAAGCCCATTTGAGCTTGAGTGATCTAAGGAATCGATGGGGAGATCTTTGGTTCAACTGAAGTGTTGGTATGGAGGAGGTACCACCTCAAATGAGGTAGGCGACCTCACTCCACCTATCCATTCAACTCACCCATTCCAAGCGAATATTACCCATCCCATTTTGCATGTGTAGATTCCCCTCACGCTACCCACAACTGTACGAAAGTGTGACGTGAGCAAAAAATGCGACTTAGGATAAAAGGTAAGTAGAATACAACAAATTACATCCTCTTCAAAAGATGAGTCATACTCATATCACCCAGTCGCTAGTTTAAAAGCGTGGGCCATACCCCCTTCTTTGAATCACTCGTATGGAACAAAGCGTGATATCAAACTTATGATAAGAAAATGGTAATGAGGCATGATTTTAAATGACGTTTTCCTCCTAAGAAGGATTCGCTCACATGGGGACCACCATGCCCCATCATTAAAAAACACTTATTTGACTTTTTCACTATTTTGACTTATGCCAAAATGATGCATTTTTAGCAATTAAATGCCACTTTGATGCTCCATTAGCCAAATAATTCTTTCCGGGATGTTTTAGCCGCCCGAAACATAGTGAAAGTGGCCACTGGGGTAAAGATCCTTCTCTGAGTGTGAAAACGAGCATCCCCATGCCAAAAATGGACTCTGGACCCACCAATTATTACATTTTGAAATTTTTTAATTAAACCATTACAAAATGGCTTAAAAAACGAAAAAAATTATTTTTTTTCGGAATTGGACAAAACTCTAGGGGGACCTAGTACATGTCCATACGACTCAATATTGATGCCTACATTGCCTAGCATGCTCATATACATTGACACATGAAATTTAATAACCTCCTAAGGTGTAGCTGCTAAGACGACCATTCCAGCGTTGGAGGAGCGGTGAAAAACTCGAAAATTATACATCGCTTATTCAACATTGCATAATTGACAAGGGAAAAAACACCTCGGAATGATCGGATTGACGTTTAAGTCTTAGGAAGCCAAGTCCTTTACAAAAAAAAGGTCGTGCTAGTACATTTATTACAACTTCCCCAAAGGGGTATGAACATGTGGTACAAAAAATAAAAAGGCCATGAAGGCCTGAATGGACCTCTGAACTCTGAGTTTGAACAAGTACTTTGTTCATCATTTGCGGCTCACTGAAAGTCCAACTAGATGCAACCTAGTCGGTAACATGTTCATCTGAAAATTTGGAGAAGACTTGCAGAACATGATCCTCCAACAGAACTTGACCCTTTGTTATTTTGAAATCCATAAATTCAGTTTCTGTATTTTGAATTTCCATTTTCTTCTCAGATAATACCAATCCGTGCTTAAATACAAAATCATAAAAAATCTGCAAGTGACTAGATGTTCGTGCAAATTTTTGAAGTAGATGAGGAGATCATCGATGTAGACAATGATCTGACTAAAATTCCAGAAGATATACTCCATACGCTTTTGAAATTAACCAAGCACATTCTTTAGCTGAAGGAGTATTACTTTCCATTGATACTGCCCATGTGGAACAATAAAGGCAGTCTTAAAACAGTCTTCAGGGACGATTCCAATCTGGTAGAAACTAAATTTCAGATCAAATTTACTAA
The DNA here is from genome assembly GCA_001517045.1 of Pseudotsuga menziesii. Classification (NCBI taxonomy): domain Eukaryota; kingdom Viridiplantae; phylum Streptophyta; class Pinopsida; order Pinales; family Pinaceae; genus Pseudotsuga; species Pseudotsuga menziesii. Next base: position 98,009 of record LPNX010256180.1, read on the forward strand.
AAATGGTATTGCCTCTGATTTTTTGTAACAAGGAAGACTTGTTAGGCAATGGGTACTTCAAATGTCGGAGAACTTTATTTAGGGTTTTATAGTTTTTTACTACTCGGCAAGGATTTCCTCTTTTTATCTTTGAGTGATTATTGACATAGAAAGCTCTACAAGTCCAATGACATTTAGAGGGTTCTATACTATGCTGCGCGGGAGCGCCCGCCACCCCCTTGCTCCCGCTCCCGAAGTTTGCTCCCAAAACACTCCCAATTTTGGGAGCATGTTCCCAAGGCGCTCCCGACGTGCTCCCTTCCTTCCCTATACTAAAAGCTCCTATACGAGGTTAATCATTTGATGGCAATGTTATGGTACCTCCCTTCTTTGCCAAGCTCCTATAAAAGTTTTTATAATTGATCATTTGATGATAATGCTATAAGTTATAACTACTTAGTACTAGATGATTGATGTTTTATGGTTTAATCCATGTATTCTATAGCTAAATCAACATCCTACATGTTTTTTAGATATAAATCCATCAAAATATATTAAAATATATACTGTACAAAAAGCGCTCCCAAAACGAGAACTTTTGAAAATTTCGCTTTTCGCTTTGCTCCCGCTCCCCGCTTCGAACAGCATAGGTTCTATAAGACCTTTCTTTAAAAGTTCAGAGATTTCTTCTTGACATAGTTTTTTTCCAGAGGGACTCGTTAATGCAGTAGGGGTCTTTTGAGGAGAGGGAGTGACTGACGGATCAAAAGGAAGAGAAACATAGTACTTTTCTCTAGTCTGAAAGGCATTGAGAGACTCAGAAGTACAATCATGTTTCAATTCCTCAGAGATAGGAGCTAGAACTTTGTCTTTATGCTGTTCAGAGTAGGCTATAGCTCTTTCTACCTTGAAAAGTTCATGAACTTAGTGTGACAAGGTCAGGGCGAGGAACTATAGGCTTTCTATTGCATTTAGAAACAACAATATCAGTTAGAGGAGAAGAGAAAAATTTGCCAGCTACAGATGAATTAAGCTTCATGGCTTTAGCATCTATGGTAACTGGACTGTATCTTGTTAGGAACTATGAACTGAGAATTCAATCGTCTCTGATGCTATCAACTATATGAAGAGTGATACCATGAGAAAGACCCTGAATAGAGATAGGAAATTCGGGAGATTCTGCTAGCAAATTAACTTTAGAAACATCAACTGATGTTCCACTTTCTATTGTATTAACTATTATGCTAGTAGAATTTGTGGACAGCATTACCTTTTGCCAAATTGAGTTGGCATCCTGAGTCGATTAGATAATCAAGCTGATAAGGTTGGGTGCTCTTTAGGATAGAAGTAGAGTTTGATGAAGAACTTAGGACCACTCATCAAGTTAATACTCAGTGGCTTTAGCTTTTCTTCAGATTTGCTTGCATCTGGCTTGCTTAATTCATGCTAGCTTGACTCAGGCTTGCTTGACAGTAGACTAGTAGGCTTCTTTTGTCTTCATCCTTTCTTGTGTTTTAGTGGAGATTGCCAGGCTTCTGCAAAGACCTTGGAGAATTCTTCATCTGAAGACATGTCTCTCTCTTGACGGACAACATCAGTCATTCTTTTTAGTTAAGTAAATTCTTTTGCTAATTTCCTGATGTCTTCCTGTTTCTGCTTGATTTGTATGATTATTAAAATTTCTATCTCTGTGAAACTGTTGTCTGTCTTCGTGATTTTCAAGATAAGCAGCATATAATTCTCCAGGGGTATAATATCTGGTAGTTTGCTTAATAGGGTGAGAAGAAGAGGAAGGGTCAGACTCTTTTTGCTTGAGGAGTTGGAGCAAGGAGTTCTTTTCTTCACGTAAGTTGCTTGGAATTACATAGTTCCAAACAAGACTAGTAGAAAGTAATTTATCAATTTCTGCAAAGCGTTGTGCAGGAGAGGGTTTGGAGGATTAGAACATGGAGAAGGTAAAAGGCTGGTCAATGTCACCCCCGCAATCTTGTGGATATGGCGAGGAAAAGTAGCAAGAGGAGCAAGATTGATGGCCATAGGGAGAAGAGTCAGAATCAGTCTGTTGTCAATCGGAAGAGATTTAGTCAGGAGGGAGAAAACAAATCTCACTAGAATGTTGATCGGTAGAGTTGAAAAACTCGAGGTCCCACCTCTGGGTCTAGTTGTTCGGTAAAAAGAGTTGCAAGGTGAGGTTTCTTGCCTTTCTGTGGACATTTATTGGCCCACTTGCCAGATTTACCATAAATAAAGCAATTTTATTTGGAAGCTGGGGATAAATGACGATGAACAAAAGGAATTTGTTTTGCCTTGACATGAGAATACTGAGATATGTTAGAGTAAGAAGGAGTGGGATGATCTGCAAAAAAACGAGAGCGAGAGGTATAGAACTTACCAGAGGAATGCTTCTTTTGTTTGTAGTGGCAGTTAGAAATGCTCTAGTGTCCATATTTGTGTGCTCCACAACCCCAAGTGGGAATTTGACCAACATCTCTGCAAAGGGCAGAGGTCTACACTGCATCGTGCCTTCTAAAATATTTGGACACACGTTTCTCAAGACAATGCTCCTAAATTACTTCCAAAATGTGTCGTTCGGCCATGGAAAGGGACATTCCTTAGAGCTTGATATTTTTGTCTTTAAAATATTGTTCAACTACATCTGGCAGTGAACATAGAAAACTGCGAATGTAATACTTGATATATGTCGGGTCAGCCATTTTATATGAAGAGATTAGCATTCTTTGCATATGGCAGAAATACTTTTGGACCTTGGTGATCTGCCAGATTGCAGACTCTTTTACTTAAGAATAAGGATTGTTTATGTTCATAGTCAGATCCCTCATCTGGGCCATAGAACTTGAGACCAAGTGCCTTTAGAAGTTGTTCGTGTGCATCGGCACAGTTTAGAATGTCTTCCTTTTGTCAAGTAACCACCTCCAACACTCAAAAGCAAATCCTGATAAACCCGTAATCAGTTGTGTAGTGACATACTTGGGGGTGAGAGTTGCATCTTAGGCTTTCTTATGAGTAGCCCAGTTTGCCAACATCTGATAGCATCTTTTATCTCTGTGATAGACTGGCAATCAATGTGCAACACAGGTTGACCAGGCATTGCATTGATGAGATTTCTGAGGCTAACAATTCCAATAGAGGATGATGCTTGTGAAGGGTCACTTTCTCCTATTTGCACAATAGTATCCATTGTGGGTTCTTGCTTAATGTGCATTACTTGAAGACACTTCTGATGAAGTTCTTTGTGAAAGGCTATTTGCATCTTCTTCATCTGACTCACTGTATTAGCAAAAATCTCAACTCGAGAATCAGTATATCCAAAGTCAAAGGCTGGCGAAGAGTCATTTTGCACATCCATAGCACTGAGAGATAGATGCCGAGTGTGCTTGCTTTGTTGTGCTTCGACCAGAGGTCCTTTCGGTAAATCTTTGCAGACCTTTAGATTCTTTGCAGGTTTAACAAAAGATTTTTTAAGCTCATGAATCATGCTGAATAAATGATCAAGAGCAACCAATCTACCTTCAACTTTCTTGATTGCATTTTGAGAGCTGTTGTATCTGTCAGAACATGTGAAAGAAGATCAATCTTGGTTGTCATACTAGCAAGCTGCTGCTGTTCTTTTGCTTCAGATTGAAGCTTCAAAACATCAATGTGTAGGTTGTCGATGTTTGCAGCAGTAAGTTGGGACTGGAGATTAGTAAAAATTCAATAATTTGCTTTCGTCAGAAACAAATTTTGATGGTAGAGAAGATCTGTAAGGTAAATATTCTTGTTTGACTTTACCATCTGCATAGTATTGCTTAAAAAGAGTAGATGGTAGATTTCTTCCAGGGGTGAAGCTTTCACCTGAAGATATGGTCAAAAACGAATTTGTGAAGATATGCACAATTACATATTATTATTTCAGTATATTGCCTCAAATGTGTGCAAAAAGGGGGCTGCTACCCTCAAATGTGTGGCATATGACTTAAAGTTGTAATCCTGAGTGATTGATTGAATTAAAACTTAGGCAATGAAGCTAAAAAGTCTAATGACAACTTTAGAAAAATTAATGCAGTGCACAACTTAAGGTTTGGCTTTAATTAATGTGTAAATAAAAATATCCCAAACCAGTTTCACTCCAGAAATGTTGAAAAGTGGAAATGTTGCAAAATGAAGGGTGGATATGAAATAGAACTTAGGGAAATGAAATCAATATGTGCCATGTACCCTCTAGGAAAGGGAAAATGATGAAGTGTAAGTGTAATATGGATTTTACCTAGGTAAGAATTAAAAATATGATGAAATAAGCAAATTACCTAGGTAAACCGTAAAATAATGGAAATGTGATGAAAATGTACATGATACTGGGAAAATACCAGGCAAATGCACCAAAATATGATGGACTAAGCAAATTACCTAGGGAAAATGATGGAACTAGGAAAATATCAGGTAAATGCACCACCATGCTATAAGACACTAACAACTAAGAACAAGATATGAACTAACCATGCAATAACCAAGTGAAATAGTAACTAGAGCATGAGGAAATAACTAGGTGATTTCCCAATCATTGATCCAACTTGAAGAATTCCTCAATATGATGCAATTGAAGCAACCTCCACTTAACATGATCATCAAAAAGGAGAAGTGGGTCCTCTCCACTAAAGATCCCCATTAAATGCCAAGAAGGGAAAGACTCCATGAAGAAGTATACCCCCAAGTGAATCCAATTCTCCAAAGGTACTCGCTGCAAATCCCTGTCAATGTGATAAAAATCACAAGCTTACTCCTCATACAATACGAGGGGTAATAAGTTGCACACACACTTCATTAGAAGGATTCTTCAAGAACGGATCCTTAAAGTGATCTATTGTTGTACAGTTGATCAAGTTGCTAAAATTTTCACAAACCCCTCACATGAACGAAGTTCTTAAAGATTTGGTCTATGTTAGGGGTTTAGGGAGTTGTCATTAAGGGGGTATAGGCTCTAATGCCTCCTTCCTTCTCCTTTTGTTACTTTTATAATCCTTCCATCCTATCCCAAGTTGTTCTTAAGGGGGGATGCTAGCATATTTTGACACTAGGAGCTATTTTAAATCTCAACTTTGTGTGATGTGGTTTTTGGTTAAAGTGTGCTTTTTGAGTGTTTCTTGAGTTTGCTTTTGTAATTTAGTAACTTGACGGTCACAATCATTTTTTACACGAGTGATTTGACGGTTCAAACATCACCTCGATATTAACGACTCTTGATCTGTGGCATAACCTCTTATTGGTCGAAGATCTCTATTTAAAGAGCATGGAAGGTCATTTGTCTATGATCAAATCGAGGGATGTTCTTGTAAATGATTTTATGCGTTAATCAATTGGCTAAGTGTTGTGGATTGTTTCTTTCCTTGAGGGTTTTAACCAAGTAAATTTTATTGTCTAGATCTTTGGTTTGTGTTTGAGAGTTTGTCTTAATGCGTTTGATCTGTGTGGCTATAAATTGTTTTTCAAATTGTTTATAGGGTTCCAAAAGATAGCTCATGATATTTTTATAATTCAACAATCACATAGGACTTCAAAATAAACATGCTTTTGGCAAGTGAAGAAAAAGGTGCTCTTTAGACATGCTTTTCAACGTCAACATCCTCTTGGAAAGTAAAGAAAAATGTGTTCTTTAAACATGCTCAACAACAACTTTTACTCTATGCTTGTAATGTTCCGTTTTTATAAAAAGGGAATAACTGAGGACTAATAGCACTAGGAGCAGAAAGGTACATCAATTCAGTATTATTAAGTCATCAGTGTAGTGAGAAGGCCATAAGAGTTCATAGCATAAAGCATGCATGCCTTTTTTTAGTGTTAAAGTCAACATGAAATTAGAATTGCATGCATGCAAAAGTGAAGCGTAAACCCTAAAAGTGACATGCAAACCCTAAAAGTACATGATATTCTATTTAAGAAGGGTTATTGGACCAAAGAGGATATCTATTGTTATTGTTGATTGATTTTGGAGTTTCGAGCAGCAGGACAGCATGCAACTGCGACAGTTGGGGTTGGAAACGGTGTCTTCAGCTAGCGAGGGTTTGGCAGTGAGATATCTTCCCTAGTCTCTTATTGGGATAGATCATCCAGGTTTATCCATTGCATCCATCATATACTACAGTGTTCGAAGATCCAACACATTCCGAAGGGTTATTAGCAGATCCACATTTTGCAGTCGGAAGTAGCAGGAAAAACACAAAAGGATTCGTTGGGACCACAAAACCTAGTCTTTCCTCCGCATGTCAGCTTCCCCTTTCTCAGCAAGCCTATCCTATGGTATGCAGTGATTATCAACCATTAGTTTTCTCACCTGGAGCAGCTATTAGCCAAACAGATCAGTTGGGGGCGTGAGCAACAAAACTGCTAACCAATTCGCTAGGGCACTTAGAGGCAGCCAAACCTCCGCATGTGCCAGGCCATCTCTTCGACATCAACAGACGGACAAGCTCAGAAAGTTTTAGCCCAAATGGACCTCTCTTCCTACAAAAACGTCACCTTCAGTCTGGAGGGTTTTTACGGTACCGCGGGGCAGTAACACCGGAGGAAAAGAGCATTATTAGACCACCCATCCGGATCCTTATGCATGCAGCTATATCTGGAGTCATTATTAGCTAGAATATCAGTGGTAAGTGTTAATTTCTCTCTGCAAAATCCTAACCCTAATTCAGCTATATTTTAGGGCATTTTTGCATGGCGAATTTGCATGCACAGTTATTTTGCAAATTTGTACGAGGTTGAGTGTGCGAGTCAGCACTATCATAGAACATTAGAGAATATAAGTATTTAGGATATTACAATGGTATCAGAGCATGATCCTTGCCAGCTGTGGGCACATAGCAATTGAAAAAAAGTGCATGTTGATGCATGCGTGTACATGCAAATGCATGTCAGTGATGTTGGTGAAGTGCATGTCAGAACAAAGGTATTTCTTTGCCATCTTGTGAGAACATGAAGACAATGAAAAGGATCTTGACTGGAAATTGGCAAAGGTTAGCAGTACTTCAACACTTGCCTCGATATCAGGAGTATGTAGCCTTGGGTGATGAGGTATGTGCAGCATTGTCCTTTCAAGATTATTACACCATCAAGTTTGGGAGCCGGCCCAAGGATTTGGATGAGGATCTCCTTAAAGGCATAGTTGGCGGAGGGAAGAAAGATGAGCATGAAGTACAGGTTGTTGGTGAGCTTCATTTGGAGTTAACAGTACATGATGAGGATGAGCATGAGGAGATCACATTAGAGCCATCCTGTGAGTCTAGCGACACAAGCACATTCGCTAGTCAGATTGTGGACAAGCCGTGTGATGAGTTGGAGTTGGTACACTCTTCATCACCTATAGCAGGAGTACAGACAGTTATGACAGGCGAAATACATGAGGTGCAAGGCAATGAGCACAGGAGTCGAGACAGTGAGCAGTCACACATGGAGGTTAGGGAGAGTTTATACATGCATGAGATAGAGGTTCCAGATGATAGTCACCGAAAGATGATTGAACGTGTTAAAGAAAGCATTTTAGCGATGAAAGAGAGGACCAAGATACTCCGAGACACCATAGTACAGCAAGATGTTGAGCTTACAGTTCTTCGAGTTGTATGTACTGAGTCAACGGTCAGGATTTCTAGTATTGAACAACAGTTAGATTCCTTGATGGGGCAGCAGGAGAAACATACTATTGCATTTCAAAGCAGTCCTCTTAAGGAGTACATAAACAGGGCTTGCAGTAGCTTGAGTCCACATTTGCATAATGGCGGGTGGTTTTTACAGGTTGGCCAGGATCAAGAAATTGACTAGTAGTATATGAGCATTCCAATTGAAATCAGAAGGGTAGAATGTCAGCTTGGTAGGATTATTCCTTGTGATGGTGCTTACGGACAAAGTACTTTTTGGGGGTTGGATTGGAGAGAGATTAAGAGTTGGTGTCCTATTGAGTGGGCGATTCTTGGGCGATTCTTGGTGTTCAGTTGATTGATTGTGGATTGCGTTGGCATTGCTTGAGGACAGCAATCTTTGGCGAGGCAGGACTGTAATGTTCCGTTTTTATAAAAAGGGAATAACTAAGGACTAATAGCACTAGGAGCAGAAAGGTACATCAATTCAGTATTATTAAGTCATAAGTTTAGTAAGAAGGCCATAAGAGTTCATAGCATAAAGCATGCGGAGCATGCATGCCTTATTTTAGTGTTAAAGTCAACATAAAATTAGAATTACATGCATGCAAAAGTGAAGCGCAAACCCTAAAAGTACATGATATTCTATTTAAGAAGGGTTATTGAACCAAAGAGGATATCTATTGTTATTGTTGATTGATTTTGGAGTTTCGAGTAGTAGCACAGCGTGCAGTCACGACAATTGGGGTTGGAGACGGTGTCTTCAGTTAGCGAGGGTTCGGCAGTGAGATATCTGCCCTAGTCTCTTATTGGGATAGATCATCTAGGTTTATCCATTGCATCCATCATATACTACAGTGTTCGGAGATCCAACACATTCTGAAGGGTTATTAGCAGATCCATGTTTTGCAGTCGAAAGTAGCAGGAAAAACACAAAAGGATTCGTTGGGACCACAAAACCTAGTCTTTCCTCCGCATGTCAGCTTCCTCTTTCTCAGCAAGCATATCCTACGGTATGCAGTGATTATCAGCCATTAGTTTGCTCACCTAGAGCAGCTATCAGTCGAACAGATCAGTTGGGGGCATGAGCAACAGAACTGCTAACCAATTCGCTAGGGCACTTAGAGGCAGCGAAACCTCCGCATGTGCCAGGCGATCTCTCCGGCATCAGTAGACGGACAAGCTCAGAAAGTTTTAGCCTGAACGTAGCTCTCTTCCTACAAAAACGTCACCTTCAGTTTGGAGGGTTTTTATGGTACTGCGGGGCAGTAACACCAGAGGAAAAGAGCATTATTAGACCACCCATCCAGATCCTTATGCATGTAGCTATATCTGGAGTCATTATCAGCCAGAATATCAGTGGTAAGTGTTAATTTCTCTCTGCAAAATCCCAACCCTAATTCAGCTATATTTTAGGGCATTTTTGCATGGCGAATTTGCATGCACAGTTATTTTGCAAATTTGTATGAGGTTGAGTGTGGGATTCAGCACTATCATAGAACATTAGAGAATATTAGTATTTAGGATATTACAATGCTATATTTCTCCACATGCAACTTTCTGAGGAGCTTGAGTGGAGACACCTTAGAGCTAGAGGACAATCTGGATTTAGATCGACACACCAGACTATTGATCACATTCTTACGCTCTGGGCCATCATTGAGGAGGTGTGTCATTGCTCTTTGAAATTCTATTCCTGCTTTGTAGACTTTGGGAAAGCGTCTGACTAAGTCCCCAAAGAGGCAATGTTCTAGAGACTTAAAGACATATGCATTCTGAGACTCTTCTCGTCACCATCATGCGGTTATATGAGACCGTTATAGGCTGTCTTTGCATAGCTCACGTGGTATTAGACGTCATCAAGAGTACCATTAGGGTCAAGTAGTGATGTCCTCTATCCCCTACTTTGTTTAGGATCTACAGTGACGAGTTATAATCTTTCTTGTAAGAGCATGTTTAGGTTGAAGGTGGGCGCCTCTTCCATTAGGTCTTGATCTCTATTCTTCTCTTCGCAGATGATGTTATCCTCTTAGCCTCATCTCTTGAAGGTTTACAGAGACAACTAGATGCCTTGGCCCTTTTCTGTGATCTTCGTTAGTTAATGGTCATCCTGGGTAAAACCAAGGTCATGATCTTTAACGGGCCGAAGAAGCTCCTCTTGAATCTTCACTTTCTTTTTAGGGGGAGGAGAATGGGATCACTCGGTCCTAAAATTTATTGGGGGTGCAGTTCATTGGGCCTCGTTTCAGTTTGTGGCATGTCCTTTAGCCCCATGTCCATAAGGGATATGGATCCTTAGCACTTCTTGAGTGGCAATGTTTCAAACATCATTTTTGGGACATCTCATCCAATGTGTCCCTCATGGACACTCTCATCTAACTCATAGTTCTTTACGGCTCATAAGTTTGGGGGCCTTGTCTACTTGACTTTGAACAAGTCTCTGCAAAGCGATTGCATATCCTTCTCCTTCATCACATCATCAAATCCAAATAGATAGTATCTCAGCTCATCATACTTGTGGAGTTTGGTGCACAACTCTTTCAGCTTGAGATAGTGTTCCGCCTAGTATCATTCTTACGCTGCATTCAAATCTTAGCAGACTCGGTGCAGGGGGGAGACTGCTACCAATACTTGGCCTACCGGTCATTGGAGTCCATTGCCTCTGCTAGCCCTTCAAGCCGCACTCGGTGTTGGTATGCGAGAGTTTTGGCTTTGTTGGAGTCAATTGGTATTACGATAGATCAACTTCCTCCATTTCGATATTCTTTGGGTGCACCTGCTCACCTCTTTCCTACCAGGCAAGAGTTGAACAAAATCACCCAGGAGGATATCTATCAGTAGTATGTGCAGGTCACATGGATCAACCCTCAAGGCGAGTTATGTCCCATGATGGCCTTTATGTTGAGCATTTCATAGATCTGAGGGCCAGACTCATTTATCGGCCCCACTACATATTCCACCATTGGGCACATGCTCTTCGTATTCCTTAGGCCAATTCAAAGTGGGTTCCCATCATCTTAGGGTTGAGATAGATCACTAGATTGATCAATCTAATAGGATCTGCCAGGTTTACCACCTTCGAGAGGTCGAGACAGAGGAGCACTTCATCTTTTGTTGCCCTATATAGTATATACTATGAGATCCTTAGATGGTTCCATTATCTTTTTAGAGAGCTTCTTCTCAACGAGGTTCAGATCTTGGCCAATTTCTTTTAGTACCCCGAATAGAGATATTTGGTCTTGTATTTGTAGGAGGCCCTCCGATTCCGCTCTCTTGTCCTCCAACTACGTTCATCTACTAGAGCAGTCTCTAGCCAACATGTTACTTTTTTTTTCTTTTTTCTTTTTTTATCTGGTGCTCTCATCTTCAAGGGGTACTAAGAGGTAGACAAATGACGCCACTTCTTTCGACTATATACCTATTCAGACGCGAAGGACATCCTCCTCTTCCATCCGACCCTAGCGACATAGCAAGTCTCTGTAAGTTTTTACTCAATTTCAGCCTCCGGTTTAAATGTTGAAAATAACTCATTTTAATGCCCAACCCATAAAATTTACAAGGATGGAAATAACATAAATTTTCAGACTTAAATAAACATTGCTGTAACTTAATTTTTCATGACAAAAAATAAATAAATGCACTTTTAGATAACACACAATACTCAGAAATTTTTGGCCAATAGCCCTGGAAAAACCCACAAGGGGAAACAGTCAGAGAGTTTTTATTATTTCGTCTAGGAAAATATCAAGACAGTCATTTTCAGTCAAAATAAAACTTATCTCAACAAGAGAAAATATCCCAGCAGGCTACCTCGATTTCTGTGCCCTTCCTTCTTGAAAAACGTGCCAGAAATAACAACAATATTCTTCCCTCGAAAACTGTGCCAGGGCTACCTCAAAAATCATGTTGTACGGACTGTAATAAATGCAGTCGTACGGCCTCGAAAATCGTGCCACAAAAACCAGTTTGCTACCTCGAGAAACATGCATGTTCTCTCCTTGAAACTCATGCCAGAATCAACCTTGAAACTTGTGCCCAATCTCACGTTGTACGGTTTGCTAGCTCTCCTCGAAAATTGTGCCACGGTGGAGCCTCGATTTCTGTGCCTTCAACAAACTATTTAGAAAATGGGTGCCTCGAAATCTGTGCCTCTCTCTTGCTCTCTCGTCTCTTCACTCTCATCTCAAGAATGAAGCATTTTTCCTTTTCCCTTGCTTTTTGTCTAAACTTTAGGTAGGTGAAGAGCCATCTAATCCAATGGCTGATATTAGACTAGATCAATGGATGAGAATAAATGCTCTCATTTAACTCTCATAAAAATTAATTTCACTCACCCACTTAAATTGATCAAAATTTGACTTTAATCTCTAAAGTCACATTAAATGCTCATCTCAAGTCATTTAATGCAAGGGTCACTTAAATTTCCCTTTTTAAGTGACTAAGGCTAAAGTCACCTAGGGGAACACTTTCCTAGGTACAAAAATCAACACTCCCTCTTACTGAGGAAGGTGTTCTGCACTACTCCCAACTTGTCCCTGAAGAAGACAAACTTGCCCCTCCCCAAAGATTTCGCCAGAATGTCTGCAACTTGCTTGTAACAAACTTAAATAATAACAACAATATATATATATCAATATGAATTATTAATATTAATACATATTGATATTCATAATTAATAATTAATAAATAGTTATTAGTCAACTATGCTAAAATGACGCATTCTTTCATGGATGGTATCCAAAGTGCCTTTCCAATTTATATATATATGGCACTCACTTTGTAATCTATCATCATATCTATTCTATTATCAATTTATATATTATTATGGCTTATTTAATATTCCAAGTCTTTTGGTAATATTATTTGTGTAAGTGAATAATTGTTCGCTTCAAGTGGTATCAGAGCCAGGTTGGCTAGATCCCGGCCTTTGGCCATATTTTTGGATTTTAGCCATCACCCAGGGTTTCCCAAAAAAATAGGACTTTGTCCTAAATAAATAAAAAAAAGGGTAAAAGTAACTCCCCCCCAAAAAAGAGAGTTAAAAAAAAAAGTGAAGAAAAAAGTAAAAACAAAAAAAAACACTAAAAGAACGAGGAAAAAATAAAGGGAAAGAAAAAAAAATGTTAAAAAAGAAAAGATAAAAGTAAAAAGTGCATAATAATATAAAAAGTGCATAATAATAACTACAAAGAAGCAAGTGGGATTTGAACCTAGGTGGAGAAGGTAACACTTATTCCTCCCAACCACCCAATCTACTTGCATTTTACAAAAGTATTGCAAAAAAATAAAAGTCAAGGACTAGGATTTGGATGGTTATATATTATTTATATAACTTAAGTTTAAAAATAATAATAATAATAATAATTATTATTTTATTAAAAAAATAATTATTTTTGGAAAAAAGAAAGGTTTTTGACCTAACAAGAAATAGTCGAAGAAAGGTTTTTCCAAAAGAGACATTGAGAATTATTAAAGCTTTTGTATCTACCCTTCTAGAAGAAACGAAGACAAAAGTGAAGTAGAAACATAGTCACAAACAATGGCTACTACATATTCGGAAATGAAGGCACAGCTACAAACAATAGTGGATGAGTTAGAACAATACAAGGCGATCAATAAAAGTCTACAAGCTGAGGTTGAGACGAAAAAGTGGTTGAAAGAGTGGAAAGACGATGAGAATCACCGCTTATGGAATCAGAATCGACAGCTAGAACGAACCATAAGAGATAACAAGAAAATGTTATCTGATCAGGATAAAGAAATATCATGTTTAAAAATTCATAATCAAAACCTAGAAGACCAGATCAAAAAGTCAAAAAATGACAACAAATCACCATATGGATGCGATAATGAATTAGAAGAAGAAATAAAGCATCTAAACAAACTCATCATGGAAAAAGATGATGAATTGGCGCAAGTCCGGATGAGGTTAGAAAATCAAGGAGCAGAGTTACGTCATCATAAACAGCAAAAAGAAAAACTCCAGCAGCAGTATGGCGATAGTAAGAAGACACTTAAGTAAGAATTGACAAAAGTCAACAAGATTTTATCAAGCCATTCCGAAGAAATTTTCAGATTAGGTAATCATAACAAGACACTAGTCACAAAAATTAAGAAGTTGAAAAGAAGTCGGAAGACAGAACAATCTACGGAAGACATTGAAGGAAAACTTCTAGACAAACAGGAAGAAAATCGTTGTATCAGAAGGCATAATGAAGATCTTAAGGA
>LPNX010256180.1:111959-171631 GCA_001517045.1 Pseudotsuga menziesii
TCACATGTAGAAGTGATTAAGAAGTTTCAAAATGATAACATGTAGTTAGAAAACAAGTTGGAAAAGATACAGAATGAAGCCTTAAAACCTCAAGAGACGAAAACACAACTTTCTACTCAGATCAATGCTAAAAAAATGACACTCGTAAAAGACAATGACATTGTGAAAATTCCATATCGACACCCCAACCATAAAAACAGATATTCTAAAAAGTGGGAAATGTCGAAAGATAGCGGTATCAATGTGATCAAATCTCCTAACGATAGATCAGTATGGAATGCCAACAGTCCACAACAAATCAATTTGGGATGGATTGATTCATCCACATATCGAAAGTTGTGTTCAACTCTTAATAGTTCATATCGACACGTTTCGTCAGCTGTGACACCACACAAGATGATGCAGAAACATTATAAGGCTTTGAGGACAAAGCCTTTCTAAGGGAGTGGCAATGTAACAAACTTAAATAATAACAACAATATATATATATATATATATGAATTATTAATATTAATACATATTGATATTCATAATTAATAATTAATAAATAGTTATTAGTCAACTATTCTAAAATGATGCATCATTTCATGGATGGTATCCAAAGTGCCTTTACAATTTATATATATACGGCACTCACTTTGTAATCTATCATCATATCTATTCTATCATCAATTTATATATTATTATGGCTTATTTAATATTCCAAGTCTTTTGGTAATATTATTTGTGTAAGTGAATAATTGTTCACTTCACTGCTCATCAGTGGAAATGTACTATAGAGTCACTGCTCCTCTTTGAACATAATCTCGGATGAAATGATACCTTATCTCAATATGCTTTGACTGGTCATGAAATACTGGATTCTCAGAGAGCTGGATGCAACTTTGATTGTCACAGTAGATCACTGTAGGCCTCAGCTCCTGAACAAATAAATTCACCAGCAACTTGCGAAGCCACAACACCTCACAACTAGCCTGACTGGATGCCATATACTCAGCCTCTGCAGAACTCAAAGCAACAGACTTCTGCTTTCGACTGATCCACGAAATTGCTGTCGAGCCCAAACTAAAACAACATCTGGAAGTGCTCTTTCGGTCTGCCACGCTGCCTGCCCAATCTGAATCTATGAAGCCAATCAACCTGATCCCATCCGACCTCTTGTAGTCCAAACCATAATCCATTGTCCCTGCTAGGTATCGCAATACATGCTTTGCGGCTATCCAGTGCGCTCTCCTAAGCTCAACCATGAACTGATTGAGAGTGTTCACCACAAAACACAAATTTGGTCGAGAGTTGACCAGATACATCAAAGAACCAATGAGCTGACGGTATAATGTAGGATCCACCAACTCTCCCTCAGAAGCATGAAGCTTCTTCCAGTTGGTGACCATCGGTGTCGACATCGGCCTGTAATCCTCCATTCCAAATCTCCTTAGAATATCAACAACATACCTTCCCTATCCCAGGAAAATATCTCTAGGCTCTGGCCAAACCTCCAATCCTAGAAAATAGTGCATCAACCCAATATCTGTCATCTTGTACTCTGAAGCAAGATCCTTCTTGCAAGCTGCAATGGGTCTCTCTCCCCTCGTGATAAATAAGTCATCAACATATAACAAAAGATTGAGTGGATCATCTCCAACCATGATGAAATAGAGATTCGGATCTGCCTCACTCTTCTAAAACCCCATCCGTTGCAAGTAAGAATCTATCCTGGAGTATCAAGCTCTAGGAGCTTGCTTCAGCCCATGCAAGGCTTTCTTCGGCCTGCAAACATGAGACTCTCTCTCATGAATCTCAAAGCCTTGAGGCTGCTCAACATAAATCTCCTCCTGAATGATTCCACTGAGAAATGCGGTCTTCACATCCATCTGATGGATCTTCCAACCCATTTCCGCCGCAATGGAAATCAAAGCCCTGATCGAAGTATACCGAGCAACTGGCGCAAAGGTCTCATCATAAGCCACTCCCTCAATCTGTGAAAACCCCCGCGCTACGAACCTGGCCTTGTACTTCTCCACACTAACATTCGCTGCATGCTTTAGCTTGTAAAGCCACCGAGAAGTCACCACTGACTTCCCCTCAGGTCTCAGAACTATCTCCCATACATCGTTCTTCATGATGGAATGGTACTCATCCATCATGGCATCTCTCCAAACGTGATGCTAGGAAGCCTCCTCAAAAGTAGAAGGCTCTGAATCATGTAAACTAGCCTCTAATGCCATGCCCAATTTGTCTTGCATCTGAATAGCCCTCACTAGCTCCCTGGGTGTCCCAAACTTCTAAGCTTCCTTCAAGGTCTCTCGAAGCCACCTAGGATTCTTCTTCCCGGAAGGTTGGTCCCACACTGGTTTGTCCTTATCTGATGAATTACTAGAGGTAGAAGCCCCAATAACCAGTGAACCAGCAGCTGGTGTACCAACAACTGGTGATCCTGATCCTCTATACGGTGAACCTGTAATTTGAGACCCAAAAACTGTCCCCGAAGACTCTACTGGCTGAACCACTGAACCTAGTGAACCTATGCCTGCACTGTGTGGTCCAGTAACTCCGGAAACCTGTGAAACTGACTGCTGCACTAATGGTACCTGTGTAACTGCCTGAGGTGCAGGAACCTCCTGCTCCCGCTGTCCCTCCTCTCCCTGCTCCTAGACTTCCTGAAGGCCCGCTCCTCCTCAAACTTCACATCCCTCCTCACTACAACTTTCCTCTGAGAAGGAAGGTAAATACGGAAGGCCTTCGAAGGCTCATCATAGCCCACAAAGATGCCCTTCTCTCGGTGGGCTCCAACTTTGTCCTTTTCTCAAAAGTGACATGAGAGTAAGTCAAACTACCAAATATGCAAAAATGGCTGACCTCAAGCTTCTTTCCTGTGAAACAATCCTCTGGTGTCATGTTCCCCACGGCACGATGGGGACTCCTGTTTTGAAGATAAACAACTGTACTGCATGCCTCAACCCAAAGGAAGAAAGGAAGTGAATGGTCATGTAACATAGCTCAGAATGCTCCAACAATAGTCCTGTTCTTCCTTTCTGCCACTCCATTTTGCTCTGGAGTGTAAGGAACTGTCAACTGCCTCCTGATACCCTCTT
Source organism: Pseudotsuga menziesii (assembly GCA_001517045.1). Classification (NCBI taxonomy): domain Eukaryota; kingdom Viridiplantae; phylum Streptophyta; class Pinopsida; order Pinales; family Pinaceae; genus Pseudotsuga; species Pseudotsuga menziesii. The sequence goes on from LPNX010256180.1 coordinate 115,052, forward strand.
GTCTGCAATATCCATCAAACTCCTTGGAGGTATACTCACCCCCGTTATCCAATCTGAGAACCCGTATCTTCCTCCTTGTTTGGTTCTCCACAAGAGCTTTGAACTGTTGGAACCTCCGCAAGACTTTCTTAGATTTCTTGCTCTTCAGGAAGTAGATCCAGGTCTTCCTGGAATGATCATCGATGAATGTCACATAGTACTCATATCCTCTCAAGGAAACAAATGACATTGGTCCACACAAATCTGAATTTATCAAGTCAAGAATCCTTGCTGACCTGCTATCATTGCTAGGAAAAGCAGTCTTGGTGTACTTTCCCAAAGCACACCCCTTGCACACATCACTATGCTCCGAGCTGAACTTTGGTAAACCTGTAACCATATGCCTCAACAACCCTAAGGCTGGATGATGCAAGTGGGCCATCCTCCTATGCCAAAGCTCACAAATCTCTCTATGCTGCTATGTGCCAAGGCACGCTGAGGCTAAAATAAGAGCTTGTACAGTTTCCCACATCTAACTCCAATGGCAAATGAAGCAGATGGTCCTGTAGTCTTGGGAAACACACGCACATGTCCATCTAGGAAGGACACCCCAAGACCCCGATCCTCAATCATGGAAACTGAAACTAGGTTCTTCTTCAGCCCAGGTATATACACTACATCTCTCAACACCATGGGACTCATGGACTCCCTCTAAAAGGTAATGGTCCCACGCCCAACTGCTCTGACTGCTGAGTCATCTCCCAACACCATCTCCATATCAGTCTTTGTCTGTGAAAGCTCGGAGAACATCTCTCGAGCACCTGTCATGTGGCTCGAAGCTCCGCTATCAATATACCAAGTGTTGGAAGTAGATGCACTGTAGGAATGGTTTGTCAAGAAGGAAAACTCCCTCTCTCTATCAACATCCCGCACTGGTGATAATAGATGCTCTCTCTATCAATATGCCCAGTGCACTGAGAAAAGTCTCTCCGAAATCTCGTTGCAAAGTCATCGACCTCCGCTGAAGCTGCTGTCTGCTGCTTCTTCTTCTTCTTGTTCGGACACTGCCCAACATAGTTTCCCATCTTATGACAAGGAAAGCACTTAACAGTGCTCAGATCTTTCTTTTGCCCATCCTGTTGTTTGGCCCCACCCTTCTTGGGACCCTTCTTGTTCTTCTTCTTCCCCTTTGCTGTCAAAGCCATATCCTCCTCATCCTCCCTACTAGTAGAAGCACTGCCACCCACAAGACCCCTCCGAGTCTCCTCCTGGACAAAATCATCACACATCCTATCCCATGTAGGTAGGTTCTCCCTAGCCACCAAACCCCGCACAAACACTGACCAAGGCTTTGATACTCCGTTCATAGCTGTCCGCACAAGATCTGCATTGGGAACAACCTCCCCAACTGCTGCAAGCTCATCTCTCACTTGAGAGATCCTAGTAAGGTAAGTCAACATAACCTCTTCTTTGACCATCCTGATACTCTTCAGCTGCTCCCTCAAAACCAACTTTCGATTCTCGTTTGAGCTCTGAAACAGTCCGGTCAAAGCATCCCACATTTTATGTACTCTGTCTTTACTCAAGATGTGAGGAATAACATGGTCTTTAACTGCATCAAGAATTATCCTCCTGGCTTTAATGTCCTTATTATTGAAGGCTACCAGTGCAACTGGATCTGTGGTAGCATTGGGAATGACAATGGGGTGAGCAGTAGTATGATTGACTACCTCATCCCATAGCTCATTCTCCTCCAATATTAGCAAAATCCGGGCCTTCCATGGAACAAAGTTCCCTGCCCCATCAAGCCTATCCTCCATTCTCAGTCTGGTTGAAGTCATTTTTCACAAAGAACAAGTTTCAACAAAATGCTGCTACTTTCAAAAGAACTTTTCTGAATTTTTGAAATTACTTTTCTGTCTGCAAAAATTAATTTTCTGCCCCACTCAACTCTGATACCATGTAAGTTTTTACTCAGTTTCAGCCTTCGGTTTAAATGTTGAAAATAACTAAATTTAATGCCCAACCCAGAAAATTTACAAGGTTGGAAATAACATAAATTTTCAGACATAAATAAACACTGCTGTAACTTAATTTTTCATGACAGAAAATAAATAAATGCACTTTCAGACAACACAGTACTCATAAATTTTTGGCCAATAGCCCTGGAAAATCCCACAAGGGGAAAAACAGTTAGAGAGAGTTTTTATTATTTCTTCTAGGAAAATATCAGGACAATCATTTTCAGTCAAAATACAACTTATCTCAACCAGAGAAAATATCCTAGCAGGCTGCCTCGATTTTTGTGCCTGTCCTTATCGAAAAACATGCCAGAAATAACAACAATATTCTTCCCTCGAAAACTATGCCAGAACTGCCTCAAAATTTTTGCTGTACGGACTGTAATAAATGCAGCTCTACGACCTCGAAAATTGTGCCTCGAAAACCAGTTTGCTGCCTCGGGAAACGTGCTTGTTCTCTCCTTGAAACTCGTGCCAAAATCAACCTTGAAACTTGTGCCCAATCTCATGTTGTACGGTCTGTTAGCTCTCCTCGAAATCTGTGCCACGGTGGTGCCTTGATTTTTGTGCCTTAAGCAAACTATTCAGAAAATGGGTGCCTTGAAATCTATGCCTCTCTCTTGCTCTCTCGTCTCTTCACTCTCATCTCAAGAATGAAGCATTTTTCTTTTTCCCTCGCTTTTTGTCTAAACCCTAGGTAGGTGAAGAGCCATCTAATCGAATGGTTGAGATTAGACTAGATCAATGGATGAGAATAAATGCTCTCATTTAATTCTCATAAAAGTTAATTTCACTCACCCACTTAAATTTATCAAAATTTGACTTTAATCTCTAAAGTCACATTAAATGCTCATCTTAAGTCATTTAATGCAAGGGTCACTTAAATTTCCCTTTTTAAGTGACTAAGGCTAAAGTCACCTAGGGGAACACTTTCCTAGGTACAAAAATCAACAGTCTCGGCCTGATACTAGCAAGCAACCAGTTTCTTCTAGGTTATAGAGGCAGGCACATCACTTCAGGTAGAGACACATTACCTTGTCTACCTCCTCTTCTAGCTCTTCCTCTAGACAAGGTTTTAGTGTGCGCTCCCTCCAGTTGGCCTTAGATGTTAGGAGAGATGGTCCTGACATAACATGATAGACACACGCCATTTGTTTCACAGGCTCAAGATCTACTATCTTTGTACATATCTCTCCTAGATTGGCTCTCCATATTTGGAGCTCGATATCTAGATTTCATTCATACTTATATTTTTATAGGAGCCGCCCTAGTGCTCCTGCTTTGTATTGACATCTTGGTACCAAACAGTCCCATTGACCTACTTTTGTGGTCATTCATTGGACATTAATAAAATTATCATAATAAAATCAATAAAATTATCTTATCTTATCTTATCTATCAATGAAGATGGCTATAACCTTTAACACTTATAGTTGCATCAAAGGCACCATAGTTTTAGTTGCCATGTAAATCCCAAACAACAGTAACAAAATGAGGAAATCCATAGGTTTAGCCATAAGGCCATCAAGTTTAAAGATTAAATGAAAAATTGGCTTGATGAAGGTCCCAACTTCCCAAGCTAACAAGTTTTCTTGGTCCAACCTTGTCAAATGACTATCTGACATGATGTTCACTTAATAATTGGACTTGGTCAGTAGGAGAGTTCTTGTTATCAACAACCTTGTAGTTGCCTATGTATGGTGGATCCAGGATGGATGGTAGAGGGGCAAGCAACTAAGGAGGTGGAACCAAGACTGCCTAGACTCCCAAATGGATGGTTGTCACGTCAATCAAGGCAGCGTTCACTTTATGTTATCCAAGTCCAAGACAATAAAGGGGGAGACCCAGATCTACTCCTGACAGGAGATATCAGACCTAGACACCAGATTAGATCAAGTACGCTTGAGGTACATAAGGTGTAAGGTAATTGAAGACCCTAGATCTATGGGAGATGTTACCAGGTGTGCGAAGGCTTTGGGTTAGGCTTCTGGAAGTGTTAAGTTTGATCCAAAGTGGAACCAAGGTAACTTATGGGGTGGATATAAGATATGGGGTTGAGGTACTAGCAACTGATGAAGATAATCGCTGCCTTGGGAAACGTAACCAATGCAGGGTGAGTAAGGACAGCGCTAGGACTATCTAGTACCAAAGGGATAGACTCAATGAAAGATGTGACAATGTCAAAGTACCTGAGTCATCAAAGAAAAGTCAACTTTCAGGGAAAAGAGGGCTAGCGCTAGGATTGGAGATCAGTGCATGTTGGGCTTTGGGCAATGGATTCAGTGTCTGCACAGCGTTAGAGTGAACCCACTTGGGATATGCCTTGATCTATGGACCCAGAAAAGTGTTTGTCCTGGAAAATTCAGTTTGCAGGGGAAACCAGCAGGAGGGCTAGCGCTAGGGTTTGGAGGGACAGATCCTAAGATCTAGGACAATCTGGGAGGCATCAGCTCAGCGTTAGAGGAGAAATGGGATGTGGATGACCTGATCTACAAACCCAATTTGGAAAATTTCCGGAAAAATCAGATCTGGAAAAAGTCAAAATTTGATGAGTGCTAGGGTGTTGAAAGTCAGTTTTTCAAATCTAGGGCCACTTGGCAGCAACTAGCTCAACATTGGAGGTGTTTTGGAATGAGGAGGACTCGATCTATGAACCGAAGTGGTTATTTTCTGGAAAAAGTCAGATTTGGAAAAGGTCAAATTTTCAGTGGAGGCGCTGGGGTTTTAACAGTCAGTTTTTCAGATCTAGGGAAAACCAGGCCAAACTAGCTCAGTGTTAAGGGTGAATTGGTGAGAGGGAGGCTTGATCTACAAAACCCAGCAGTAGTTTGTCCAAAGATCTAACGGTTCCCCGATTAAGTATTTTTGGATTTTTTAATATTTTGGAGTTTTCAGTAATTTTAAAGAAAAGCAGGTACAATGGATTGAGATCATGAAAGAAAAGAACCAACCTGTAGATATTACATGGAAAACCTTGTAGATGCCTTGATGATGATGATCCCTGCTATCTCGATCAATTTGAGAAGGTTTGAGCAATTTCTATGTCCAACGTTTTGCCCCAAGGAGCCAATGCGCCCTCTCTCCTGTACAACAAATGTCAACCATATCACATTTGTTGCCACATGAGAAAAAAACTAAATGCTACAGAAAAATAACAAGAGAAAATCATAGATCGCAATGACATTAATGAAAATCCCTTGATAAAAAACGAAGACAATCCAAGCGAGTTGAGGTCCCCCTGCAAAAACGCCCAAGCTGAAGTCGCCCTCTTGTAGACAAGACAAAGATTTCCAAAAAATATATAGATCTTGCAACAATTTCCTGAATGCTAGGAAACAAAAGACTTTTCAATCACCATCTAAGAACACCAGATGCAAAGGAGATCCAAAAAATATCCACAAGAAAGTTTTTCTATAAATCAAAGCCAAGAGCCAAAGACTCCTTACAAATGAGAAGCTCTCTCCTTTAAATAGAAATGAGAGAACCAAAATCCTAACCACTTTCAAAACGAGTAGCTAAGATTAAAAGATATAAATGTTCTAATCAATGGTCGAGATGAGCTCAACATACAATACATGGATCAATATAACCATAAAGTACCAAAGTGGACTAAATCACCCATAAAGAGGGTACCCCACTCAACAAGAAATAAATGAAGCACATGGTGGGCCCATGGAGTGTTAACTAATTCCCTCTGGGTGCCCCATGGTACAATAAAATAATATAATATTATAATTTTTTGACTTTGTGCCTCCTTGAGGAAATTGTGAGCCTCCCAAAAGCTCCAGAAAATAATATAAAAATGCCCAAAAAATAGGTGTGGGCCCAACAGGTGCTGCAACTGCTGGAGAAGGTGCGGAGGACATCACACTCATCATCATGACTCATCCCATGTCATTTCCTTGCCTTAGTAGCCCAAATCGATTCCTTCAGTAGCCCTTTAATCATTTTTTAATCTGCCTCAGGAAACGTGAACCTGCCAAAACAACCTCCTAGGGTGCCTGCGTTGTCAAACTGAGCCCACTAGGCTCTCTGGGATGGGGGTACTATGGTACAATCAAGTGGCTGCACCCCCTATGCCCCATACAACGCCCTAGGAGATCCCAATAAAACATCTCCCTGCTTAGACACATCATCTTGTGAAGCAAAACTGCATTAGAAAGGTAAAATGAGCCTGATCATCTCTGCAAGTGCCCGGAACTGAAAATAAGCTATCTCATTAGAATCAAAGAGTCCAAATCCATCTAGGGTGTATACTCATACCCTTTCCAGGTCTCTGCCTGATCATCAACAATATCCAATAGACAATATAGTCACCTGTAAATGACCAGATACCAATAATATAACTCAGACTATCATCCATCTGCTGCAAGTGTTATAAGGCTAAGACATGCTCTATAAATCATTTAAGCAACAATCATAACAAGTAGCAGCCACCTCACTGGCGGTATATAAACCAAATACATATATGGGGTTTTATTTATTATTACTCAGCCCAGACTTTCAGGACTATACTCACTTCATAGTTGTAGTCAATTTGCTAGTGAAGGGTGAAGGATGAAATTAACAAGGCTAAGGCAAAGGATGACTACCAACTTAACATCATGACACTTTGGATATTGAAAGGGAATACTCACTATAACCACATGCCGTACAAACAACAACACAAGGAATGGTGGTGCCTCACAAATGGTTAAGTTGTTTAGAGAGTGCTTATTCAACTTAGGCGTCATGTCTACATCAAGTTTGATCCAGTTTCATTAGGACTATCAATTTTATTTCCATGGCCTTTTTGGCCTTTATGACCCTTTGGGACTTCACTAGTGCTCAAAAGCACATCTAATCGCAACTTTCATCAAGGACATATTCAAATTTATAAGGTCAACAATATTTGGATATAGCATATATTTAACCATTGCTTTTGGTACCTTTCCTTATACCCTTGAAGGGGTATTTTAGCATTTCATTTCTCTTGCCCTTTGCTCACATATGTTAAGAAACACATTTTAGAATTTACATTTTCCATGGGCGCATATATAAATATTTCCAATACAAGTAGTACATGAGCTTTCAGTTTTAGCCAACAACATCTCAAGTGATCAGGGGGAGTTCTTCACAGTGCCAAACATTGGGACAACTAACCATAATGATTTAGGCATACAATCCAACTCACCAAAGGCAAGTTCTGTCACCAACTCAGAGCCGAGACACAATATAAACAAGGAGGTTTGTCCAACAAAGGTTCTAGCGGGGAAAGGTCCTCCATGCCACAAGTCAAGTAGTAAGTCGGGTTAAAACAAAACTGGAAAGTAATGGATGGGTGGAGACAATGAATGATGAAGCCAACACTAGCAAGCCAAAGAAATGGTGGGAATGACTACCTCTATTCTCCCTAAGGAGGGTAACACCAATGAGTGTAGATCAGGAACTTCCAAGTCTAAGTAGGGACATCAATACATAATACAAATACATCCAAGTCCATATATTTATGACCGCCAGATCATGACACTAAATGCTAGTATATGTCATAAAAATGAGTATAAGAGCAATGATAACCATAACACAATATAATAAATGCCAAATCATAACCATGCAAATAATCCATCTGAACCATCATCTGTCCAATGAGAAACACTAACACCACTCTGGGCACCATCAACTGCTCTGCAAATGACTAAATGGCTACATCAGTCCTTGAATCTGAGTGTCCTGGGACTCAGTCCTGACATGGGAGAGTATAATAGTTCACTAACAAAATAATGATCCATCAAAACTGCTCATCTCAGCTTCTCATATGTAAGAGATCTGGCTGAAAGATGTACTGTATCTGAAAAATAGAATATGGTAGCCTGGCTACTATATATGTGATAACAGTTCTGTTTGGAGAGAGTTTGGTAAAGATCTTGAATGAAATGAAGGTGACTTGGACAGGGAGGATAGAAGGCATTTGAAGTTGCATTTCCAGTGCTGTTCTTTATTGTGAGAGACCGGGTTCAGGAGATGTAGTCTAAGATATAAAAGGCACCTCAACCACCCTTAAGTTGATTTCCAGGAAGGTGTAGAAACTGAAGGTTTGTCCTCTAATTGCTAGTAGAGTAAGCGGATGGCCTCAACGGCCAACTATTTTTGGATTCAGAAAGTAGCCTGATATGTGCTTTTATATCTGTGTTCAGTTAGAAAATTGTGTGTTGTTTAATAAATAAACCTATTTAGATATGAATTCAAATTTGCTTGGGTCATTGGATGTTCTATTACAAAGAGTTGTCTACTTTGTTTTCTTTCTTGAATATATGGTTTGAAACTAGAAACACATTTTAACTTAGCAAAGCAGTCTGTTATTAAAAGCTTCCACAAAAGTACTTTCAGACAGATTACTTTGAGGCTGTAGAACTAATTTAAGTGTAAACATCAAAATCTGCAAGGCATTGAGGTCCTGCTTCCCTTCATGGTTCTCCACATGTTGGATACAATCACAATACACATGCATGTAAATCATTTAAGATTCCCCACTTCTTTATTCAGTTTAGGATGTGTTACATATTTACCACTGTTGGCATAGAAGTTCAGATGAATTTTTCTCTTTTGATAACTTTAGTCTCTTTTTCTTAGTCTTTCTAGATCTCAAATACTTGTAGATTATTTGTGGCAGACTCATCCTTGATTTACTCTATATATATTACTAGAAGAATTAATCTTTTCCCTTATTCTCTTACAGGTGAGTTTTTGCTTTTTGTTACCTTGCACTGTGTTGAAAACTATCTTGCATATTTTTGACAGGCTATTTTAGGGAGTAGCACTAATTATCATATCAGTGGTATTTTGCTTCTAGGAAGCATCTATGTCTTAATTGCATGTATGAGAAACTTATGATGTGTATTTTAAGATGTGGGAAAGCTTCACTTCAATTATTCATTGTTTCATGTAGACCCTGTATCACTTGTTCGAGATCATGAGCTCAAGCGGCAACTTGTGGAACTAGGATTCACTGTGCAGAGCTTCAATGGAGATTTACTATATGAACCTTGGGAAATATATGATGACAAAGGACAGGCCTTTACCACCTTTGATCCATACTGGAGAAAGTGCCTAAAAATGCCTTTTGAGCCTGAGGCACCACTTCTTCCTCCTAGGCGATTGATGCCACCTGCAGGTAAGACTTATTTGAACAAGGATGCCCTGAATGAATTGGCCATGCACATGGCATCAACCATCTTCAATTATCTTTTTCAATCAATTTCTTTCCTCAAAATTAGTGGGCATCAAACATAGATTAGTGAGAGATTCTAGGATGTAAATATTATTATGCTTAGCACTTTATTCCTTTCATTCCTTCATTCCCAGGTCTTATCCAATTTGCACACAAAGACTGGAAAACTGTATGTGCTGTGGGTGAAATAACAATGAAATCTTATTGGCTTCCATTTCTTACTCTTCTGGGGCATATTCAGTTCTGAGTAGGTTCTAATGTGTCATTAAATACTTTGATGCAGTTTTTCTTCCTAGGGGGTTTCTTTCTGGGTACTTCTTTTCACTTCTCAGCCTTGTCATTCCTAAAGCATCTTTTTTTTTTCTAAAGCTGAAGTGGCATTTATCCCAGTGCATAGAACTCTATTCTCTTCCTTGGGAGGCAATTTCTGAACTTTGTGTGGCAACTTGATATGAACACAATATCAGTAATGCAAGAAAATACTCTCACACAAGAAATAATAAGAAAGTAAGTATGGAATTATGAGAAGAGGATTGCTGGAAACTTGTAACTGTACACATGCTGCACACTCATTTGTATTACTATATAGTGTACAAAATTGTGGGGAGAGTGATCAAAGTTGGCAAGGTCTTCAATAAAATACAATAAAGTGGGGGAGTGATCAATTTAGGCTAAGTTGTCCAAAAGAGAGTAGAATAAAGTACAAAGTGTACTAATGCACAAAATATAAATGTATGAATATAATACATGTTCACTGATGTTGACAAAACTAAATCAAATCTTCCTTGCTGAGAGGAAATCATCCCTGATTTTTGCTGAAGATGGGTAAAGTGCTTCTCAAATTTCTTACTAGGACACTATTTGGCTTGAGTTAGCAAAGTGCCTCTGTGCCCTACCAAGTGAGTGGTGATTTGACTTGCCTAGTGGGTATGGTGTGGATATCAAGAAGAGTATGTTCAGGAAGTGGAGTTTAAAGATCTGGAATTGTGGCCTCAGGATGTGTGATTGGAAGAAATTTTTCTAAGTGAGGTGGCTAGTACAACATCAATTTGTTAACATTAACACCACAAGATGGATGCCAAGTTGAGGTAGGTGGTCCAGCTTGAAGGCATTAGGATCCATTTGATGTATGATGTTGTGAGGACCATGTCAAATGGGCTTGAGCTTTTTGGAATCGATGCTTCTCCAAATGACACCAAGCTCAGTGACCAATATGAAGATGTGGAACAACTAGATGCTGATCATGAAATGCCTCATACTTGGATTGTTTTGTTGAAGGATGTCACGATGACGAACCTTGTTGTTGATCTTGGTCAAGTTCTACAGAAAATAAGAAGCTTTTACTTGCTCCTTGTTGCTGGTGGGATGTGGTTGGTGCTGGGAGAGCAATTGGCGTCTCATAAAGGGCAAGAAGTTGAAAGTCAAAGAAAACCTTAAAAGAGGAGTGCCTTTTAGATACATGAGTGTGCCTATTGTAGTTGCGCTGCAAAGTATGCAATTACTAATCCCACTTATTGTTCTGTTGGTAGTAGATGCAAAGAGCATGAAGCAAAGTTCTATACATTATCTCAATTTTGTCATTAGTTTGAACTTTATAGATGAAAAGCAGTAGATAGTAGAAGCTGACACCCTAAAAGATTCCATAAGAATGTCCAAAAGTGGCTGAGAAATTTAGAGTCATGATCAGAAATGATGGTCAGCGGTAATCCAAAATGGCTGCAAACACACCAGAGGAAAGGTTCGACATCTTTAGGAGCATCATTAGTTTTGTTGCATGGTATAAAACCTTCCATCTTTGAAAATTTGCATACTACCAAAAGGATGCAATCATGCTTTTGGTGAGTGGTGGGTACACCAATCCATAGAGATGGATTCCCAAGTTCTGGAGGGAATTGATAGAGGTTGGTACAACCCAAGCTTCCCATTTATAGGTTTGCTTTGTTTGTACTGTGAACATTTTTTGAGAAATGGGCCTCCTTGATAAGATGAAGGCAGGTTGTTTCCATTGGAACACACAACTAAGCAAGATTGTAAAGAGAATTGCCCTAGACTTTGCAGTTTAGGAAGGGGGTTTGATTGACCACAATGGGCTATAGTACTAACTCCATGACTTGACCAAAGTAAGGTTATATTGCATATTGGGATTTCTAGTCTTTAGTCTACAGATATAAGATGGAAGATAGAAAGAACTTTGGTCAGGGGTTTGCTTAGGAGATTGTCCACTTTATTTTATCTACCCTTTTATATTTAATGACTACATGAAACTACTATTTGTAAAAATCCCATTTTAAATGTCTTTTCTTTTGAATTTAACACAGGGAATTAAAAAATTGAAGGGGTTGATGATTGGCATGTAAGATAGTTTCTATAGCAGGGATAAAGTGTCTCCATTGCTTGAGCGTTTGGATCAATGCATAAAGTGCTTGTTGTAAATGCTATAGTTGAGCCTGGATTGGGACAAGGTCTTTGAATGGTACATCACTAGTCTCCATGCTTAAGAACAACTCCTATGGCATATTGTGAAGCATCTGCCTTGAATTCAAAAGGAAGTTGCAAGTCAAGACGAGCAAGCATTGGTTTAGAGCAGAGAACATCTTACAATTTTTGAAACACGCCCTTGCTTTTGGAGTTCAAGGAAGAGTCATCTGATTGCTAGCATGATTCAGTGGGTTATCAACGTGGGAGTGATGATGGATGAATTCCTATAGTATTTCACGCCTTCCAAGAAGATCTTGAGATCAATGGTGGTGGTAGGACCGTAGGAGTGGGTTAGTCCTTCAAAACCTAAACTTTGTTAGGATCTGCATGAACTCCAATTGCATCAATCACAAAGCCTAGATATTAGACAAGTCTTTATGAAGAAGGATTTCTTCATTTTGGCTTGCAACTTATGTTGGTGGAGGATGTCGAAAAGAGTGTGGACATGTTGCAAATGCTTTGATCAAGACTTACTAAAAACCAAAATATCATCGAAGTATAAACCACTATGAACTTACTGAGATGTGTCTTGAAGATTTCATTGATGATGCTCATGAAGGGGGTAAGTGCATTAGTGAGGCCTAAAGGCATGAACATCAATTTAAAGACACCAAACTTGGTCTTGAAAGCTATCTTTTGGACGTCATTAGGTTTCATATGCACTTGGTGATAACTTGAAGCAAGGTCCAACTTGGTGAAAGAATTGGTTCTCTTGCGCTAATCAAGAAGGTCATCAATTTGAGCTAGTGGGTAGTGGTTCTTAAGAACGACTTTGTTAAGGGCCTTGTAATATATGCAAAGATGGCACTCATGTCGATCCTTCTTCTTTCCTATTCTCAACATATCATTCATCCTACTCATAAATTAGATCATATCTTATATTTTGTTAACTTTCAAAACATTATGATCATCCATATTATTGCCAAACTCTTAGCGACAGTTATTGATATGTATCTTTTTTATTGGTTGGAAAGGAAGGGGTTTAGAGTTAGAGGTCGCGCTAGTTTCAGAAAAAACTATCAAATCATTGATCACATCTTCATCCTCTATGCTATCTTTAAGGAGGCTACATAGATGTTCTCCAAAGTATACTATTGTTTCATGGATTTTATAGTATTTTGAAAGGCATTTAATAAATTGATACTATTCCTAAATCCTAGCTATCTCATCTTTGAGTGGTGCTGCATCTTTGGAGTACCCAACCTTCTAGTAGCAATAGTGATGAAGCTTTATGTGTTGGTGGTTTCCCTCTTTCTTCTTCCTTCTATAGGTTGTAGATTGACAAGTTTGAGTTGTTGCTCAAAGCATACACACATGTAAAAGATGGATCCTTGCTTTTCTATGCATCAATCTTGCTTCTTATTTTCATTAATATTGTGGTACTTTTGGCTTCTTTTCTTGAATATTTGTAGAGACAACTTGAATCGTCAGCTCTATGATTCAAGGAAACTACTAGGGAAGCTCTCTCTAGGCTTCATTTTTCTTTCAAGGGACAGCCAATGTGATTTGCTACTTCTTACATTGTTTTAGAACTCAAGTCCTTCAACTTGAGACTAGCATCCTAGTGTCATTTATTCAAAAGATAAATCTGACTGGCAATGCTAATAAAATTGTTATGAACAAACTTGTTCCCTATTTATTAAAACGTCCAATCCAAATAGGAGAGGGGAAATAAATCCATATAGGTTAAAATATACATAGTTGAATAGTATGATTGATTATTTACAAGACCTCTCGTGACTATTTAAATATCATTGATTGGTCACACGGGTGAAAGGTTAACCCTTGGTGATTAATTATTATTATTGATATTATTAGGTTATGTATTGGTGTATTTATGTACATTACATGTCCTCTTAACCCAAAGGGGTTGGATCCATTGGTGAGGAGTGAGAAAGTCTTCACCATGGGAATGGCTCAATTCTCGCGAGGGATTTCTTGGAGTCATGGGATCACCTTGAGGTAGTGGTTGATTGTGTGGTTGCACCCAAAGTGATTATATCAAATAATCTTGTGACTTGTGCACACATATGGATTAAATCTCACCCTCATGTCCTTCAATATTTTGGACCCCAAGGGTTAGCTTTGATTCATAGATTCTCTTGTGTGAAAGTTCATGGAGGTCTCAGGATCAAACCCCATTGCGCCGCTTTGGGTTATGAGTTGGTATTTCGACTAGGGGTTACCATTGTTCTCCATACAAAAAACTGGTGAAGAGGGAGTAATTCTATTGGGTGTTGCCATGTTACAAGCATCCTCACTTGCAATGCTTAATATGTGGGCGAGTGAGGGGCTATATCTCTCTAAAAAAATTACTTGTCCTCTCCCTTGAAAAATGCTTTTGTCCTCAAAGCATAGTTGGGAGAAACTACGTCTTTGTTCCCGCTTGAACTTATTTCTCTACTTTGGATGTTGTGTTGATCTAGGAAACAAGATAGTAATAAGTTAATAACTTTGAAGGTTCGAAGTTCAAACAATACTATGGCATTGAAAAGGGGACACTTTACACTGAGTTGATTTTTTTCAGAATTGTATTGTGTAACATTTGACGAGGACTTATTCAATTTCGATGATTGTTCCCCACGTTGAATTTTGTGATTAGGGTGATGACATGGTTTAAGGATTGAGCTTCCTTTTGATATACAAGGATCTATGATTGATGCTTTACTGTTCATTGGTGTGTCAACACGCTTGAGATGGGATACAATTTCATCAATGGCTATGGACGGATGTTTAGTTATAATTAGATCTATCAGTGTTCTCTTGTCAATTGATGGCTTGAATTTATCAACAATAGATAAATTTTCATAAGGGACATTAGGTTTTTCATCTCTGATTAGATATGTGAGGGTTTTGTTATCCATTGTTTGTATCTTGACTTTTGCATGTGTTGTTGATTCAACTTCTATTAATTTTTCTTTGTCGACAAGCTGTTTTTGTTGAAATGATGGTGTAATCTTCACATGTGGCCATGGCCTACCTCAATTTATGATAATTATTATTGCGTATTAGTGTGTTTCTAGGGTTTTGATTTAGTTGACTTAGTGATCAACTTAATCAAAACCCTAGGTGGTAAACACCAAACTAGTGATTAAGTGTGCCCATAAACACTCTTGTGGAGGGTGCCCTACCTTCTAAGTTATGTATAAATTGTTGAATTTAAGATATTGACAATTATTTTCTAACGATTTCAAGCATTCATTTCATCCCACAGTTTTCATCGAATAATTGCAAACTGAAAATTTCAACTTAAATTGCAGTGAAAACAGAAGGTCATAGAAACACATCCATGCACAATAGACACAAGAATTTTACCTTGGGAAACCCAACTTGGGAGAAAAACCCATCCAACTTTTCTTAGAAGAAATCAGTTCAATAAGTATATTACCATTCATGAAGAAACCCTAGCAATGAGTCCTGATTCATGAAGAAACCCTAGCGAACCTCTAGGGAGAGATAGTAAACCACTAGGAGATGATAAGAACCCAAAATATTTGCTTCTTGTGCCTTTGCTAGGCCTTCTTGGAAAGTGTGCACACGTGGAGATAAGAAATGATGTGATGATGTTGAAAATGGAAAGTGTGAGCACTTTATTTATACACTTGAAATCACTTCAAGTTTCATTAGTGGGTCGACTTGTACTTTCATTGAGGCCGACTTGTTCTTTTTGCTGAGGTCGACTTGTCTTCTTATCTTCAATCTCATTGGGGCTTCTTCAATGCTAATTGGGACTTCTTCAATGATTGACTTATCTTCTTGGTTATTTCTTCATCATAGAAAAGTTGTCCTTGTTGATGATCATCTCCTCACATGCATGTCTATTCATGCATAGAGATCTAATGTTGATTTGACCCACACTAAGAAGTCTCAGACACTTCTTAAAGCCTATGTTAGATTCAACATTAGATTAGACTTGTATATTCAATAAGGGGATGAAATACCCTATCAAATAAATAAGTCCACTCACTCTAATATAGAATAGAGCACTTCGTCACAAAGCAAGCAATGTGATAGCACCTTGGGGCCAATACCTCCACACCATATGACTCAGGATAATGGGAGATTGTCTGCCCCTGGCTGGTCTATTCACTACTAGCCATATGACTTAGGCGATTTCCAGTGGATGAATGTTTATTCGATGCTGCAACTTGGGGAAACATCAACACTCTCTCTCAACGAGGGTGACATTTTGCATCACGCCAAGTTTGCTTGGTGAGAATGTCCTCAATCTGCATCTCGAGTCTTCCACTCCTAGCCAAATCAACATGGCTATCTAGATAAAGACTGTGCCTGGGCCATTCACTGTTAGCCATATGACTCAGGACATTTCCTGTGGATGAATGTCTGCCCAATGTTGCTCATCTGTAGATATGTATGTCTGGGCCATTCACCTCTAGCCATATGACTCAGGCTTCAAGGGTGAATGTCTGCCCCATACAACTCATCTGTAGAACCATCATGGTGTTTGCTGCTCATCTGTAGAAACATCACAGTATCTGTTGCTCATATGTAGAGAACCATAATAGTATCTGGGCCATTCATCACTAGCAATATGACTCAGGCTTCGAGGGTGAATGTATGCTCCATGCTGTAGAATCATCAACGCTCCCTCTCACTGAGGAAGACATTCTCCGTCACGATAAGCTTGTCTTTGAAGTATACAAACTTCACCTCAAATAGAGGCTTGGTGAAAATGTCAGCTATCTGAAAGTTTTTTAAGAACCCCAACCCGGTTTCAATCCTTTTGTGTTCTCTGCATAGTTTAATGCCCAAGCCCTTCTATGCACAAATTTTAATCAAAATTTGACTGAACTGAAACACATGAAGTTCTTTTTCGAAATTTAAACAATTCAGAAATTTTCTTTTTCAAATCAAAATTTCAAACTCAGAAATTTTAACTTAGCCAAACACACATGAAAATAACACTGATGTTTTTGACCAATGGTCTAGGATAAAACCCCTAAGGGAAAACCTGTTTCTGTGAGAGAAGATTTTATTTTTCAGACAAATTTTTTACAAATTCAGAACAACAGTACTTGTCTTTTCCTTCCTCGAAAAACGTGCCAGAATCTCTCTGACAAAACTGTATGGATTGTCTAAAAACCAGCACCTCAAAAATCATGCCACACGTGTGAACAGTACGGAAATGTATGGTCTGACAGGTACGGAACAGTATGGTCTGACATCATTTATTACACCTCAAAAATCGTGCCCTGTACGGTCTTTGACAACAACATTTATTGATGTACTTTCCTCCTCGAAAACTATGCAAGTGTACGGACTGGTACAGTACGGAACTGTATGAAACTCCTTGAAATTCGTGCTGACTTTTTGCTGTAGGTTACCTTGATTTCGGTGCCAAGTCTGTCTGGAAATTTGTGCCAAAATGATTGGGAAACGGGCCCACTTCAAATTCTGGAAATCTCTGAAAGTTTTCTCACTCTTCAAATTTGTTTTTTCTCAAACCCTTGTCTTCCTGTTCTTCTCCTCTCTCCAATCTTCTCTTTGGAAAGTGAACAATGAATTAGAAATGCCTTTCCCTAGCCCTTTTTGTTCATGGTAACTTCCTCTTTCAATCTAATGGTCAAGATTAGATTAGATGAAGGGTTCACATTAAATACTCCTTTAATTAATTAATTGAATGACATTTAGTGCACCTCATGTCATTTAATAAAGTTAGAACAACCCCTTTTAATTTAATCACTCACTCAACTTTATTTTAAATTTGAACTTAGGAAAACCGTTACTTAACCTTTTTAATGAAGTCACTTTAAAAACATAAAGTACATCACACTTCATTAAATGCAAATGACTAGGGGTCACCATTTAAAGTGTCCTTGTCCACCCCAAGGCGAGTCTAGGTGGACAAACACTTCCTAGGTAACTTTTCAATACTCCCTCTCACCGAGGAAGGTGTTTTTCACCACCTCCAACTTATCTCTGAAGTAGACATGCTTCCCTCTACCCAAAGCCTTCGTGAGAATGTCAGCCACTTGCTCATCTGTTAAAACATGCTGCAATTGTACAACCCCTCTTTGAACATAGTCTCTGATAAAGTGATACCTGATCTCTATATGCTTCGACCTGTCATGAAATACTGGATTCTCAGAGAGCTTGATGCAACTCTGATTATCACAATGTATGACTGTAGGACTCAACTCCTGATCAAACAAGTCTATCATAAGCTTGCGAAGCCACAAAGCCTCGCAACTAGCTTGATTGGCTGCCATATACTCGGCCTCAGTAAAACTCAATGCCACGGACTTTTGCTTCTTGTTGAACCACGACACAACTGCCAAACCCAAGTTGAAGCAACAACCAGAAGTGCTCTTCCGGTCCAAAACACTACCTGCCCAATCTGAATCTGTAAAACCAACCAATCCCACTCCAGTAGATCTCCTGTAGTCTATAAGCCATAATCAACTGTACCAACAAGATATCTCAAAATGTGTTTTGCGGCAGTCCAATGCACTCTCCTGGGCTCTACCATGAACTGACTTAGAGTGTTGACCGCAAAACTCAGATCTGGTCTGGTGTTGACCAGATACACCAACGAACCAATAAGATGATGATATAAAGTAGGGTCCACCAACTCTCCCTCAGAAGCATGAAGCTTCGTCCAGTTGGTGGTCATGGGTGTAGACATAGGTCTACAATCAGTCATTTGAAATCTCTTCAAAACATCTGCAACATCTTTTCCTTGCCCCAGGAAAACATGTCCATCCTCCTGCCAAACCTCCATCCCCAAATAATAGTGCATCAACCTAAGGTCAGTCATCTCGAACTCTGAAGCAAGGTCCTCCTTGCAAGCATCAATCAGGTGCTCTCCCCTATTAATGAACAAATCATTAACATATAGCAGAAGAATAAGTGGAACACCACCAACCATAATTTTATATAGGTTGGGATCCGCCTCACACTTCTGAAACCTAATTGAAAGCAAGTAGGAATCAATCTTGGAATACCAAGCCCGAGGGGCTTGGTTCAGACCATACAAGGCCTTTTTCAGCCTGCAAACATGAGAATCTTTCTCATACATCTCAAAGCCCTATGGCTCTCCAGATATACCTCCTCCTGTAGAAGAAAGTTGAGAAAAGCGGTCTTCACATCCATCTGATGGATCTTCCCACCCATCTCTGCCACGACGGAGATCACTGCTCTGATCGAAGAAAATTTGGCCACTGGTGCAAAGGTCTCATCATAGTCAACTCCCTCTACTTGTGAGAACCCACGCACAACAAAACGAGCTTTGTACTTCTCGATGCTGCCATCTGCAGCATGCTTTATCTTGTAAAGCCATTTGGAAGTCACAACCGACTTCCCCTCTGGTCTTAGAACCACTTTCCACACCCCATTCTTCATGATGGAATTGTACTCTTCCATCATGGCATCTCTCCAAACCTGGTGTATGGAAGCCTCCTCATAAGTGGTAGGAACGGTGTCACGCAAGCTAGTCACCTATGCCATATAGCTGGAAAATCTCTCAGGTGCCTTGCTCTCTCTAACCTTCCTCTTGGGTGGTCTAACTGACTCCTCTGCTTCCTTCATAAGCTCCTTAAGCCAACTAGGCTTTCTCTTCTTGGAGGAAGCATCTTGTCTCAGACTCTCCTCTACATCCTCATCAGACACTTGTCTCCCTGAAAAAGTACCAACAACTTGAGAACCTATCCCTGGTGAACCTCAACCTGTACCAAGAGAACACGAATCACCTGAAGGTGTAACCTATGAACCTGTCTCTGTACCAGAAGTCCATGTAGACTGAGCCCCTGAAGCTGATGAATCTGTAACCTGTGACCCAGCCACTCCTGAAACCGGTGACCCTGTGCTCTGACTCCCTGAACTCTGAACTGTCACCTGTGGAGTACTCTGCTGCTCCTCTATCTCAGAATCTAGAGATCTCCTGAAGGCTTTCTCCTCCTCAAAGTTCACCTCCCTCCTCACCACAACTTTCCTATGTGTAGGAAGGTATATATGAAAAGCCTTCGAAGTCTCATCATAACCAACAAAGATACCCTACTCTCCTGTAGCCTCCAACTTTGTCCTCTTCTCAGAAGGGACATGTGAGTATGTAAGGAAACCAAAAAAATGAAAGTGACCTATTTCAGGCACATTCCCTGTGAACATCTCCTTAGGAGTTTTGCATCCCAAGGCACGGTGCAGACTCCTGTTGAGAACATAAACAACAGTGCTACAAGCCTTTGCCCATAGAAAGAAAGGAAGACTCTGATCATGCAGCATGGCTCTAGCTGCACCCACTATCGAATGGTTCTTTCTTTCAGCCACTCCATTCTGCTGTGGAGTGTAAGGAACTATCAACTGCCTCTTGATCCCCTCCTGCCGACAATACTCATCGAATGCATGGGAAGTATACTCACCCCCATTGTCTGATCGAAGTACCTTGATATTCTTTCCTGTCTGGTTCTCCACAAGGGCTTTGAACTCTTGGAACCGAAGCAAGACTTCCTCTGATATCTTGCATCTAAGGAAATAGATCCAGGTCTTCCTGGAAAAGTCATCGATGAACGTGACATAATACTCGTATTCTGTCACAGAGGTAGATGACATGGGACCACACAAATCTGAATGAATCAACTGAAGCACTCCCTTTGATCTAGAATCACTGCTCGGGAAAGCACTCTTGGTGTACTTTCCCAAAGCACACTCTCTACAAGCACCAGTCGACTCTGTGCTGAATTCTGGCATACCTGTCGTCATATCTCTAAGCATCCTCAAAGTTGGATGGTGAAGATGGGCCATCCTCCTGTGCCATAACTCATAGAACTCACTGCTGCCCTGAGTGTGTGACAGTGCATGATGTGGTTGGAAGAGAAGCTTGTATAGTTTCCCGCATCTGACTCCAATCGCACGCGAATCAGATGGACCTGCTACCTTGGAAAAGATGTGAACTTTCCCATCAAGGACATCTACACCAAAGCCTCTGTCCTCAATCATGGAAACTGAAACAAGGTTCTTCTTCAGCCCAGGGACATACAATACATCCCTTAGAAACATGGGTTGCATGGACTCCCTGTCAAAACGAACAGTGCCACGCTCAACTGCTCTTACCACTGTGTCATCTCCCAAAACAACCTCCAACTCCAAATCTGTCTCCAACATATTAGTGAACATGTCTCGATCACCTGTCGTGTGACTGGAAGCTCCACTATCAATGTACCAAGTGAAGTAGTGGTAGCACTCAACGAATGCCCAACAATCATGGAATGCTTCATGTGACCTTGAATGTCCCGGTTGGTGATAGAAGATGCTCTCTCAACACTAACACCTGCAAAGAGAGAAAAGTCTCTCTCAAACCTCGCAGCAAACTCATCAATCTTTGCTGAAGTTGCTATTTGTTGTTTCTTCTTCTTGTTTGGACACTGTCCAGCATAGTGTCCAAGCTTCTGGCAAGCAAAGCATTTAACTTTGCTCATATGCTTCTTCTCCCCATCATGTTGTTTAGCTCCATCCTTGGAACCCTTCTTGAACTTCTTCTTCTTCTTCCCTTTCACTGCCAACGCCACATTCTCCTCATCATCTCTGTGATGTGTGTTGACACTGAGAGGGGGGGTGAATCAGTGTGAAGCCAATTTTAAACTTTCCACAGTTAGCTACCTGTTCATCATTCCATTACTTTACCATAATCATTTCATAACATCATCATTCACATAGCATTTAACTTATCAATAACCATAACACAAAAGAACACCACACAACACAAAAGAACACCACACCATATAAATTTGTAATCTTTTTATATCATTTTGGTCCGGCTACAACCGTTAGGCAAAATCAACACCTATTGATATATAGAGCACTTACTCTTTATCCAAGACCCTGCCTGGTTTTCTTAGACCCTGCTAAGAAGGGTTTGAGGTATCCTAACCTCAAAAGCAAGACAAGCTTGCTTTTACATTAAGGCTCATTGTCACATCAACTCATTAATCTGCAGACACATCAACTCAGCTGTAACACTGCTCATCATTCATCTACTGCTGCTCAACACTGCTGCAATAGTCTCAATCTCTGCTCAAACATCTGTGCACATCAACCAACAATCACAGCTCCTCAATACACTGCTGAATCATCAAGTCAGTAGCATACCCATCAAAGTGCATTTGCATACTGCTGCTCATCAAAGGTCTGCTCATCAACACTACTGCTGGCCATTCATTCTTCACTCATCACCATCATGTCATGGATGCACTGCTGTGTATGTAACACCTCAAGAGTGTGTAGATTTGTTGCTGCACAAGTGAACCAACGCCAATTCTGTGGTGTCCTTGGTCAAACTGTCATCTAGCCACTGCCTTTAGGAAATTGCCAAATCAATTAACTCTGTCACTGCTTATGTCATCAAAATTCTTATGAGTCAATCACTGTATAACTGTTGTTACTGCACATTATGTTTCTGCCACAATATCCTCACAATCAATTTCATCAACAACCTTTGTTGACTGTGTGTATATCATAGTATGTGAAAGGCATCACCATATCATGGTGTATCAATTCATATGTCACAAATACATACTTCAGGTTGCACACTAATACCACAGTACATACCTGAATGTTCATGCATACCTCTTCACTTCTTTACCTCAATCGATATATGTCATTGCTGAACATATTCCTTTATCTATGCATGCTATTACAGACTTCATTACTGTATGTGTTCAGCTATAATCTCAATCTTCAACTGTGTTAGAGATGCCTCAGTATTAAGACCTAGCCAAGGCTATAACACCCCTGCTGAGCCTTCACCTTCCACTTCAAAAGCATCTTCAAATGACTGTCCTTGATCCTTTTCTTCACAGCTCTTCACTGCTGTTGCCTTCATGCATGAACTGTGTAAAATATCTGTTCAGCCATGCTAGGGCATCATCATTGGACTGTGGATGTCTGCTTTCAAACTAGATATAAACTCAGGCTGCTTGCAAACATCAAACTCAAACTGGGTATTATCATTACAGTCTTCACTTTGCCATCAAATCCAGGACCATGCACAAATGCTAAGAAACTTGGACTGTCTGAACACCATAGAAAATTCAGGACTGTCACTTAGCAGCAAAAGAACATCAGAATTAACTCACCAATAATGTAACCTCTATCTGTTGAGATCATTGGATCCGAGGCTGTCTCAGGCATGTACAAGCTCAGAGGTTTGATCTATCATTATCTTTCTCAAGATTAGAATGATAAAGAAACCACATATCTCAACCTTAGCAAGTCTGCAAATTCTGGGACATAATCTTCCTCATTCTCAGCAAAAACTCCAGCATGGGAAACTCAAGATTTGAACTTAGCAAGTCTTCCTTAAAACTTCACACATACAAAAACAATTTGAACAAAATCAGAGTTCCAAGTTCTGCATGTTTTGGTAACAAACTAGAGAGCTGGAAGATTGACCTAAATAGCTTCCCCTTGACAACCTCTCAACATTTCATAACAACCACCCAAATATGAGACGAGGAACATGGCTTGCAAAGCTGCTCCACAAACGAGTTTAGTTCAGATCACGTCCAGTGCATTTACAATAAGCACAAGCTTTACCCCAGTGAAGCTCCACACAACCATCATATATCAAATTTCAAGTTCATGCTAGCATTTAATGTTCATTTTTCCCATTGGCATTGAAAACAAAAGCAATTTACAACCAGTCCAAATAAAAGTGGCAGCCCTAATAGCCCTTAAACATTGCAGTGGTTGTCACCTTCAGGTCATAACAGACCTCAAACCAACAGCATCAGACCTGGCAGCCTCCCAACAAGGTCTCGGTGGTCACTTACAGGCCATATCAAGTCTCAGACCAATAGTGGTAGTCCTAAACCAGCAGTGGCCTACTCATCATGAGCAGCAATAGCCACAAAACAGACCTCGGCCCTCTTAATACAGTCAAACAATGAACAGCAGGCTTCACATAAGTCTCGGCCCCTCTCAATACAGACAATCTAGGCAGCGACAGTCCCAAGATGGAAGATGAAATCCTCAAAACCGTTCTCACATGAAGCTGGCAGCATTA
This sequence comes from Pseudotsuga menziesii, assembly GCA_001517045.1. Classification (NCBI taxonomy): domain Eukaryota; kingdom Viridiplantae; phylum Streptophyta; class Pinopsida; order Pinales; family Pinaceae; genus Pseudotsuga; species Pseudotsuga menziesii. Next base: position 138,753 of record LPNX010256180.1, read on the forward strand.
CACAACAGATTGCAGCTTCACTTGACAAATGGCAGCCCTAAAACAGTCCACATGGGTAGCGGCCTCCCTTCACAGTCCAATAACAGTCCATGGCTCACGCTAATGTTTTTTTTTGTTAAAAAAACTCCACGCTGAAAAAAAAGTTTCCACGCTGATCCCACAAAAATTTCCTCAGTCTAGCGAGCTTCTAGCCTCAGTTAAAATCGCAGAGCTCTTCCACCGAAATTTCCTTAGCCAAAAAGAAGATTTTCGTGGGGTATTTATACTAGATTTTTACCTTATTTTGGGGCCGACCTACCATTTAATTAGCCGACTTCTAATTTTTTTTTTTTTAATTGGGCCGACTTCACATTTATTTTCTGGGCCGACCTTGAATGAGATTATCTTGCTTTAAGAAAATTTCTCTTAGTCTGCTCTGTCCACAGGGATTATACTTTAGATTAAACTTATCAAATCAATGAAATGCATTCTTGTCTGCGTGTACATCCAGGAGATCTACATTGAGGTCATATCCTGTTCTTCACTTGATTCTTTATTTGCGTAACCATGTACCACGCCATTCTCCATTTGAAAATAATATAACAAAATGGTTTAGGATTTCGCTTTGGTGTGCTAGGATTTTCTTTCTCCCATGGAACAACATTTTCCCTGAAAACATACTTGTCTCGCAGGGCAAGGCACTCTTGCATCATCCTACATACCTCCTCCTCCTTGGTGGTTGGTGCATCTGTTTCAAGAAGACGTGTAGTTGAGGATGAGAACCTGGATCAACTGTAACCTCAAAAAGAGGAAAAAATGTTATCCAGAATATTTTGAAAAGATAGAACGATTCCCATTCCCTTGTACACATTGTATAGTCGAGGGAACTGATCAACGTCTACCAGAACTTCAAGACCATCTCTAGGGTCTTCAGCATCATCAGCTGGGTGGTGGCATCAATGACATCATGACCATGTTGGCATCAATGACAATTTCATCAACAATGTGATGAAATGCCTTGTAAGTATCCTCTCCGTGTCTCCTCCTGTGTGAGATCATTCCACAATCGATCCCATGTGGACATGTTCTCCCTACCAATGATAGTCTGCACAAATACGGTCCACTGTTGAGTCACGCCATTTAAGGTTGAACGCACCATCTCAGCATTCCCTATCACCTCTCCTACAACTACAAGCTCATCTCTTCCCTGTGTGATCTTGGTAAGATAGGAAGCCATGCCTTCTCCTTTGCTCATGTGAACATTCTTCAACTTCTCCCTCAACACCATCTTCCTGTTTTCATTAGAACTCTGGTAAAGATTGGTTAAAGATGTCCACATCTGAAAATCATGATATTTTGTGGATATGTGAGGGATTATATGATCCTTCATGGCATCAAGTATAATCCTTCTTGCCTTCACATCCCTCTTCATGAAAGCAGCCTTATCAGTTGCATCAACAGGTACTACTACAGGATTAGCAGTTGTACTGTGAACTATATCCCATAGTTCCTTTTCTTCAAGTATCAAACTGATTCTTGCCTTCCATGGGATAAAATTTGTAGCCCCATCTAACCTGTCTTCAACTTTAAGACCAAACACCATGGCTACAACCTGTAACTTCCAAGCAACTTGTTCAAGAATACTTCTCCACAAACCCCTGTTTTTTGAATGTTCAAATTCTGAAATTTTAATTGTGCTCTGATACGATGCAAGTTTTGAAGAACCCCAACCCGGTTTCAAGCCTTTTGGCTTCTCTGCATAGTTTAATGCCCAAGCCCTTCTATGCACAAATTTTAATCAAAATTTGACTGAACTGAANTCAGAACTTTTCATTTCAAACCAAAATTTCAAACTTAGAAATTTTAAATTAGCCAAACACACATGAAAATAACACAGATGTTTTTGACCAATGGTCCAGGATAAAACCTGTTTCGGAGAGAGAAGATTTTATTTTTTATACAATTTTTTTACAAATTCAGAACAGCAGTACTTATCTTTTCCTTCCTCAAAAAATGTGCTAGAATCTCTCTGGCAAAATTGTACGAATTGTCTAAAAACCAGCACCTCGAAAATTGTGCCCTGTACGGTCTCTAACAACAACATTTATTGTTGGACTTTCCTCAAAAACTGTGCAAGCGTATAGAGTGGTATAGTACGAAACTGTACGAAACTCCTCGAAATTCGTGCTAACTTTCTGTTGTAGGTTACCTCGATTTTTGTGCGAAAATTTATTGGGAAATGTGCCCACTTCAAATTATGGAAATCTCTGAAAGTTTTCTCTCACTCTTCAAATTTGGCTTTTCTCAAACTCTTGTCTTCCTGTTCTTCTCCTCTCTCCAATCTTCTTTTTGGAAAGTGAACAATGAATTAGAAATGACTTGCCCTAGCCGTTCTTGTTCATGGTAGCTTCCTCTTTCAATCTAATGGTCAAGATTAGATTAGATGAAGGGTTCACATTAAATGTTCCATTAATTAATTAATTAAATAACATTTAGTGCACCTCATGTCATTTAATAAAGTTGGAACAACCCCTTTTAATTTAATCACTCACTCAACTTTATTTTAAATATGAACTTTGGAAAACCATTACTTTACCTTTTTAATTAAGTCACTTTAAAAACATAAAGTACATCACACTTCATTAAATGCAAATGACTAGGGGTCACCATTTAAAGTGTTCTTGTCTACCCCAAAGGCAAGTCTAGGTGGACAAGCACTTCCTAGGTAACTTTTCAACACTATCTGCTTATCTGTGGATATGTATTGGAGCTTCACTGCTCCCTTCTGCACCATGTCTCGGATGAGGTGATATTTGATCTCAATATGCTTTGACCTATCATGAAATACTAGATTTTTCGAAAGCTTGACAGAACGTTGATTATCACAATGTATCAAGGTCGTCTCTAGATCCTGATCAAATATTCCTGCAAGAAATTTTGAAGCCACACTGCTTCACGACTTGCGACACTGGTTGCATAATACTATGCTTCCACTGTATTGAGTGCGATATAAGTATTCTTCTTGCTAAACCAAGATATCATGATTGATCCCAAGTTGAAGCAACATCTCGATGTGCTCTTTCTGTCCATTGCACTCCTCACAGTCAGGATCTGCATAACCCTGCGACCTCACTTCACCACCTAAGACATATCTCAAACCATACCAACTATACCACACATGCACCTCAACACATGCTTTGCTTTAACCCAATGCACATGCATCGACTCAACCATAAATTGGCACTGGGTGTTCACTGCAAAGCAAATATGTAGCTTGGTGTTAACCAGGTACATCAAGGATCCAATCAACTTCCTGTACATCGTGGGATCCACCAAATTTGAATATGAAGCAAATCACTTACCTTCTTCAGTTTTCCCTCCATAGGTGTAGTCGTGGACTTGTAGTACATCATATCGAATTTCTTCAGGATCTTGACCGTGTACTTCCCCTGACTGGGTAAGATCTCATTTGGTCTCTACCACACCTCTAATCCCAAGAAGTAATGGATCAGGCTAGGATCCTTCATCTCGAACTCAGAGACCAACTCCCTCTTGCTCTCAACTATGAGCCTCTCTACTCCACTTAGGAATAGATCACCATCAACAACCTTGTAGTAAAGGTTGGGATTCGCTTCACTCTTGGTGAAACCCAAGCTCATCAAGTAACTGTCAATCTTGGCTTACCAAGCCTTGGGTGCTTGTTTGCGTTCGTATAAGGCCTTCTTCAATTTGCAAACATGGGTTCCCATGTATCACAAAGCCCTGAGGTTGCTCTATGTACACCTCTTCCTCAATCACACCATTGAGGAATGTTGTATTTACATCCATCTGATGTAATCTCCATCCCATCACTGAAGAAAGAGCAACAATAGTCCTGATGGAAGTGTATCCGGCGACTGGAGCAAAAGTATCCTCATAGTCCACTCCCTCTTTCTGGGAGAATCCTCTCGCCACATACCTCGCTTTGTGCTTCTCGATGTTGCTATATGCTGCATGCTTGATCTTATAGATCCATTTGGAAGTTACCACTGACTTTCCCTCAGGTCTTGGAATAATCTCCCACACACCATTGTTCATGATGGATTGATACTCATCCATCATGGCATTCTTCCAAACCTGTTGGCTTGCTGTCGCCTCATAACGAGAAGGCTGGGAATCAATGATGTGACTCATTAATGCCATATAGCTTGAGAACCTACGAGCTCTTTTGCTCTCCCTGAAAGTACCGCTGGGAGCTGTGTGCCTCTTTGCACCCTGTTACCACCTGAGATGCACATAGTTGGACTTTCAAGTGAGATGCCAAAAATGAACAAGTACTTGTTCAAATTCAGAGTTCAGAAGTCTATTCGAGCCTTCCAAGGCCCTTTTTTCACTTTTTTACTACATGTTCATACCCTATGGGAAGATTGTAAAAAGTGTGCTCACATGGGTTTTTTGTAAAGAACTTGGCTTCCAAGGACTTAAACATCAATCCGGGTATTCCAAGGTGTTTTTTCCTTGTTAATTATATGTTGTTGAATAAACGACTTATAATTTTCGAGTTTTTCACCTGCTCCTTCAAAGTTGGAATGGTTGTCTTGGTGGTTAAATTCTGGGAGGTTAATAAAGTTCACGTGTCAATGTATATGAACGTGCTAGACATTATTATTTATTCATAAGGATATGTGCTAGGTCCCCCTAGGTTGTTTTTTAAGTTTTGTGAAAAATATTTTTTCCCGTAAACTTAAGCTATTTTTTAATAGTTTACTTGGGAAAATAAAAAATGTTATAAAAGTGTGGTCTAGAGTCCAAATTTTCCATAGGGGTGCTCGTTTTCACACTAAGAGCACCCACTTTACCCCTAGACCTACTTTCCTAAGTTTTCGAGTAAGTATTCATCTCCGAAATTGAATATTACTCGAAAATGGAGAAAAGACCAAAAAATTGGAAAATAAAGGAAAAAGACAAATTCCTTAAGCAGTGGAAACATGTCGGAAACATGTCCGAAGTAAGAGTTAACTAAGGATTCTGATTGGCATTCGGCATCAAATCTAATCAGTATGAGTTTGCCAGATTATGAGGATGTTTTTGTCCTTAGAAAGGGCAGCAATTGCTCATGTGGCACCCATTTGGCATGTTTTGGAGATCCCAAAGAGGTCTTGTGCCCACCTCGTGAGAGGTGGCACATTTTTCTTAAGTGTAACTCCCTCTAACTCGCTTGAATCAAGGGATTAGCTCTCTCTCAAACTCAAATTCACCCTACTCAGCTTCAGTGGCCCATGCGCCCCCTTTGCTTGGTTTTTCTATATAATGAAGGCACCTTGCCGTTGTAATGGATTAGAAGATGGAACTTCTGCTTGCACTCATTGTAATATTTTTCTGAGTATTGTTAATAAGAGGCTTTGGAGGCAATTTCTATGTGGGGTCTATGGATGTTTGGATGTAGTTTGCTCTTAAATATTGAGGTAATCTACATTGCTTTTGTTTCATGCATGCACATGTTTGGGATCATCTTGTCTTCATAGGGAATTTATATTTCAGCATGAATAAGAAGTAATTCTTGATAGGTTGCTTTCTTATTGTTTGTTGTAAGAGACTACTTGATAATATATGATATCTAGTTGGAATCTATGTTTGCTAGGTTGTCTCTTATCGAATTATACAGTTATTTTTAATCCCCTTTGCAAGTGTTGAAAGTTCTTTGCAAGAAATCTAAGCTGGGGTATTGATGAGCAAATGGGCTCTACCTTTTCTTCAGTAACTCTCGAAATAAGAGAAGTATTATCCCCTTGATCTCACTGAGAAGGCGTTTTCTCTCCTTTTACTTTCTTGCTCAACCTTGGTTCCTCAACCTTTGATCCACAAGTCTTTTACAATTTTATTTTTGGTTCCAAGTTCCTTTTTGTTCTTAGATCTATATTTTAAAGTCGTATAAAAGAATAGATCCGAGTTACTAAAGTCTAGATTTCTAGTTTTCTTTAAAATTCAAATTTAAGATCTAGATCTAGCGCTCTTCTTACAAGTTTAAAGTTTAAATTAAAGGTACTTGATCAAGAGAATGTTTTGAGCTTTAAATCGTTTATCTAGCATTTAGTGCTTTCTTGTTTGCTTGCCATTCTTTTAAACAGGCAAGCAAAGATCCTAAGAAGACAAGCTCTCTAGCTTGTTTCACTTAGTTAAATTTTACTTTTTTTATTCATAGTTTAACTTAGAAATTTTTAGGATTGTTTGGAGGTTGTTCAAAGACACTCTTGAAGTTTCTTTGAGCATCTTTTGCATTTGATAGCTAGCTGATTTTTGCAGGTCTAACAAAAAAGATAAGGAAACTTTGGCAAAATTTCAAGAAATCAAGCTGTTAGAAGCCGAACAGAGCTCCCTTCTTCACAAAAATCAAAATTTTTAGTATTTTGTAAGCCTTTGGATCTGATTTAGAAGGACCAAAGCTCGTTTCTCAAAAAGCTGTAAAGGGTTTAATAAACATTTGAGTAGGCTCCTAAGAGCCGACTCCTTGTCCTCCCGAGGGGGATCCACGTCGGTGTCTTTTTCACGATTTTGATTTTTTAGTTAGTTTAGTTTTTTTTCATTTCTTGTTTATTTGTTTATTTTGGTATACCTCTTCAGGGAAATACTTATTGCACACTTTCTCGAGTATCCTTTAAAGGGGAAAGAGATTCGTGGTAGGACTAATTAGAAATCAAATTTTCCTTTTGTCACTTCTTTAGGCTTTTAAAATTTACCTGACTATGCACTCCTGAGTATCCCGAAAGGGGGAAAGAGACTCTCACCCGTGAGTAGTCAGTTAATAAACATCACATTAGCTTTAATAAAAATTGACAGAGGCTCCTACCCCATATGCTCTGCACCGCTGCAGCTTGCCTGATCAGTTGGTTGTACCAGAAAGGGATACGAGTGACTAGAATAATAGGAAAATCCATATAAGCTTGTTCTTGAGAAATCGGGAGGTCGCAAAGGGTGATTACCATAGAGTTAGGGGGCTACTCGAAGCAGGTTATGCCTCGCCTCGTTGGACACTTGGTAAAGCTGCTTCAGTGCTCATTTCAAGAGAGCTTTCCTTATTGGGCGAAACCAAAAAATTGACCCACTCCCTTAATCACTCATTTAGTAATCTAAAATTTACCAATCGATCCACTGCAATACTATCATTGAGACTACACTAGCAACCCTCATACACAAGCATTCTTTTCATTAGCACTGGTCTACTTTATTTTTATGCATAAATCAATTTTGCAAGTGTCTTGAATGGTTTGTACATTTTCTAAGTTGCTAAAGTAATCTATTTGCAGTGATTGGTGGGCAATAGTTTAATTTCTTTCATCTTAACTCCTAGAATAATTGTTTTTACTTTCATAGATTAAACAACCATAGGTTATTTTCATAGGGACCACCCCCCTTTGCTTCGCTAGGAGTTGGCCTAGACGGAGGAGCCGAGAATCAGGTGACAACACTTGGCTTGAGCTTTCCCCCAAGGTCACACCCAGAGGCTTGAAGATTTCTGCCATGTGATCTGAGGTGCGAATTAGGCGACAACATTTTGGTGCCGTTGCCGGGTACAAATCTTTTTATTCTCGGAATGCGACTTTGCTTTTTACTTTTTTGTTTTGCTTTGTTTGATGAATGTTCAGAGTAGATATTTATTTTTCATCTGGCGACTCCACTAACCTTTTTTCATTTTTTATTAACACAGAAACACAAAAATAGTTTTTTGTAAGATATTTTTAATGAATATTTTTTCTTCTCACATGGCGACTCCATTGAAGGGGTAAGACCTTGTTATCTCATAAGTTTGTGAAGAGTTTTTGTGTGTAGATGGTAAAACCTTTAAAGCTCATCATTTGACACCTCCACCTGTTTAGTACAAAGTTTCATGGATATATCAATTATCAAATGCATATTGTTGATTCCTAATATGGATGAATTAAGGGAGCAATATGGTGCTCAGATAGCCGGATTTTTTCGTCCCATCGACTTCTTAAACATCCTAGGTATTCCTCACTTTGGTCATGGTGTGGGGGATGCATATAAATGGATTCCATTCTTTATTGGAAATTATGGTGATTCAACGATTTGGCATGTCAAGTCTTTCCTTCAATTGATGGTCAACTCCAATATTCTTTATGAAGACAATGATGGAAATATTTGCTAATACTCTTCAAGGAGATGCTTGTTGTTGGTTCTATCAGGGCCTTCCTAATAAATGTATAACCTTTTTTCCAAGATTCCTTTGGATGTTTTTAGAGCAATGGCATGATGGTAGGGGTAGTATGGATGGTTTGCAAAAATTCCTTGGAAAGATCTTTACCTTCTACCTATCTGGGAAAAAGTATCATACGGAAATATATGATGGACCTTTTGCCATGATACAAAGTGTTGCAGACTTGGAATTACTTCTAGAACATTTAAGTGAAGAAGAGGTCCATGATACTCCCATTGAAGAGCTTCCTCGTGTTGTCATAGACAATGTCGAATGTGTGGAAGTCTCTCTAAGTTTTTTTATAAAGGAAAAAATCAAATAACTTATTAAAGAATATGAGGCCTCTCTCAGTACAAAGCAAAATTTTGAAGATAGGCACATCCATGACAATCTAATTGAAGAAGTCCACGAAGAACCCTCATCTGAAGACATTGTTGAAAACCATCATCATGTCACATTAACATAAAATAATGAATATTTGGCAAAAGCTAGAGCAACCCATTGAGCAACATATCCAAAGTGATCCCATTGAAGATGTCATGATTGCCCCTTGATTGAAGATGTTATTGAAGATCCTCTTCATGATACCATAATAGAAACTATTGAAGACTTGAAGTATCCTCAGAATATTTCAGCGAGGATGATCACATGTGTATTCCAGATTTGCCTCAAGAAGAAACCATCATGGAAACTTATAATGAAACTTATGATGAATTCTATATGGTGTATGATGACACTCCATGATTTTCACATAGTGATAAGGGTTTGGAAAGTTCATCCCCTTGTAACATCTTTGGAACCAGACTTTCTGAAGAAGACTATTGTGAACATAAGGATGAGTATAGCTAGGAGTGTTATGCCATGGAGGAAGACTCCCCCATATTTGACAAAGTTATGGATGATAATTATTGGACATACATTGAGAAGCCCATTTTTGATATATGAAGAGAAGGGAGTGTTGATTTGGATACCTATGGAGATCTCGGTATGGAAGAGGGTCATGTAGAGTTTTCATATGACCATTCAGAATCACACACAAGTGTTAGCAATGAAGACTTGGAGAAGCAATGCATTAAAGAGTCAAATTTGATACAGCCGATGGAAAGTCAGTCTAAGCCTACATCTTCACATTCAGAGGTTCCTTATGATTTGGAGCAGCCCAGGGCTTACATAGAGAGTTATCATCTGACAAGCCTTTTTGCTATATATGATGGAATTTGCGATCTTCTTCATCATACAGTTATGTACATTAGCCCTATCCAAGCTTGGATAAAGGAAGCCTGCAGAGGCATACGCCAGTTTGGGAAGCAGTCAGATGAATTTTTACATGATTATGATCTCCCATCCAACCTGCCCATCTTGAATCATCATATAGGTTTGCACTTAATAAAGAAGGTATCCTTGTTTTGGATGGAAACCAAACACAAGGGATTTTTTGTTAATTTTGATAAAATGTTAAGGTGGTTACATTGGATTTTTCATTTCACTTAACATTTTGATTATGATATGCTTAGAGTAGGAAAATAAGCTCCTTAAAGTGAGCAATTCCTTGCTGCATTTCTTTTTTGTACTTAGGAACAAATAATAAACTTTTTTCAGCAGTTAGGGTTTTTTCCTTTCACTATTCAATAATGCAACGTATGGTTCATTGTTTTTTTACAAGATTTTGTGCTCCTAAGGTTGGCTTGTCAAGTTGAGATGTTTTTACAGATTATTGAAACCGAAGATTCTATGGTTCTTGCATGTTCACCTTGCCTAAAGACCAGATCAAGCACATATCGCAGTTGGAGCCAGATGTTACCACCTGAAATGCACTCAGTTGGACTTTAATGTGAGCCGCCAAAAATGAACAAGTACTTGTTCAAATTCAGAGTTTCGAAGTCCATTGAGGCCTTCCAAGGCCTTTTTTTCCCCTTTTTTACCACATCTTCATACCCTGTGGGGAGATTGTAAAATATGTGGTAGCATGGGTTTTTTGTAAAGTCCTTGGCTTCTAAGGACTTAAACATCAATCCAGGTATTCCAAGGTGTTTTTTCCTTGTTAATTATATGTTGTTGAATAAACGACTTATAATTTTCGAGTCTTTAACCTGCTCCTCCAAAGTTGGAATGGTCGTCTTGGTGGTTAAACCCTAGGAGGTTATTAAAGTTCACGTGTCAATGTATATGAAAATGCTAGACATTATTATTGATTCATATGGACATGTGCTAAGCCCCCTTAGGTCGTTTTTTAAGTTTTGTGAAAAATAATTTTTCCCGTAAACTTAGGCTATTTTTTAATGATTTACTTGGGAAAATTAAAAATGCAGTAAAGGTGTGGTCTAGAGTCCAAATTTGGCATAGGGGTGCTCGTTTTCACACTCAGAGCACCCACTTTACCTCTAGACCGACTTCCCTATGTTTTTGAGTAAGTATTTATCTCCAAAATCGAATATTACTCGAAAATGGATAAAAAATCCAAAAAATTGGAAAATAAAGGAAAAAGACAAATTCCTTAAGTAGTGGAAACATGTCGGAGACATGTTCGGAGTTTAGGGAAGTTAACTAAACATCAAATAAGAGCTAACTGAGGATTCTAATAGGCATTCAGCATCAAATCTAATCAGTTTGAGTTTGCCAGATTAAGGGGACGTTTTTCTCCTTAAAAGGGGGCACAATTGCTCATGTGGCACCTATTTGGCATGTTTTGGAGATTCCAAAGAGGTGTTGTGCCTACGTCTTGAGAGGTGGTACATTTTTCTTGAGTGTAACTCCCTCTAACTTACCTGAATCAAGGGATCAACTCCCTCTCAAACTCAAATTCGCCCTAGTTAGCTTCAGTGGCCCATGCGCCCCCCTTTGCTTGGTTTTTCTATATAATGAAAGCACCTTGCCATTGTAATGGATCAGAAGGTGGAACCTCTGCTTGCACTCATTGTAATATTTTTCTGCGTATTGTTAATAAGAGGCTTTGGAGGCAATTCTGTGTGGGGTCTATGGATGTTTGGATGGAGTTTGCTCTTAAATATTGAGGTAATCTACATTGTTTTTCTTTCATGCTTGCACATGTTTGGGTTAATCTTGTCTTCATAGGGAATTTATATTTCCGTAAGAATAAGAAGTAATTATTGATACGTTGCTTTCTTATTGTCGGTTGTAAGAGCTTACTTGATAATATATGATATCTAGTTTGAATCTATGTTTGCTAGGTTGTCTCTTATCGAATTACACAGGTGTTTTTAATCCCCTTTGCAAGTGTTGAAAGTTCTTTGCATGAAATCTAAGTTGGAGTATTGATGAGTAAATGGGCTTTACCTTTTCTTCAGTAACTCTCGAAATAAGAGAAGCATTATCCCTCTAATGTCACTGAGAAGGGGTTTTCTCTCCTTTTAGTTTCTCACTCAACCTTGGTTCCTCAACTTTTGATCCACAAGTCTTTTAAAATTTTATTTTCAGTTCCAAGGTCCTTTTTGTTCTTAGATCTATATTTTAAATCCGTATAAAGATTAGATCTGAGTTACCAAAGTCTAGATTTCTAGTGTTCTTTAAAATTCAAATTTAAGATCTAGATCTAGCACTCTTCTTGCAAGTTTAAAGTTTCAATTAAAGGTACTTGATCAAGAGAATGTTTTGAGCTTTAAATCGCTTATCTACCATTTAGTGCTTTCTTGTTAGCTTGCCATTCTCTTAAAAAGGTGTAATGTCCTCTTCTACTTAAGCACCAAAAACACCCGCTAACCTATTTAATTTCCATAGGTTCGAGCAGGTACCGCATGAAAAGGGAATTGACTGAGGACATATGATACCCAGAGCAGAACATAGCATTCATTCAGTATTAAGTCATCAGTATGGTAAAGAAAGGCTTATCTATTTAGGCTTAAAGTCAACAAGAAATTAGAATTGCATGCATGCAAAAAGTAAAGCGCAAACCTTAAAAGTGACATGCAAACCCTAAAAGTACATGTTAAGCTATATAAGAAGGGTCATTGAACCAAAAGGATTAACTATCATTATTATTATTGAGTTTGGTTTCTAGAGCCGCGACAGCGAGTGCCGCGGCAACAAGTTGGGGTTGGGGACGAACATCTTCAGCTAACAAGGGGTTTCGGCAGCGAAATCTATCTTCTCTAATCACTTCAGGATAGATCATCCAGGTCTATAACCAGTTTTTCATCATATTCATTCTTCTTGAACAATCCAGTATACAGAAAGAGATTTATTGCAGGTTCACATTTAGCAGCTGGGGAACAACTAGAAATCTTCAGAGTAATTTGTTGGGACCCAGAATCTCAGTTTTCTTTCCGCATGTCATCACTATCCTTCTCAACAGACTCTTCACACTCTACTGGGTGATTATCAGTTCATTGTCTGCATATCCGGAGCAGCCAACAACAAATTTGTGGAATAAGGGAGATGTCATCGTCCAGAGCATATCAATTCGCTAGGCATCCTGAAGGGGTCAAACCCTGTGCATGCTTCATCCTACCTCTCTCGGAGGATCACACCACTACACCTGGAATGTTTAAGCACCAAAAAGCACTCCTTCCCTCAAAAACTTCAAGATCATCAGAAGAAAGGCACTATTTTAGCTGGGTGTCAACTGTTGGAGAGGAGCACTATCTTCTTCTCTTTCCGGCATAACCCGCGTGCGTATTATCTACTGACGGAGTATCAACATTATTATCAGTCGTATGTGTATCTCTTGTTACTAAAATCTTTGCCCTATTATTTCTCTAGTTTAGCTATTTTTTAGGGCCGTTTGGCACGACACTTTTGCATGCACATTTTATTCATCTTTATAGCACATCTTGAGTGTCTGAACACCAAACCTAGTACCAAAGTCTAATAGAATATCAGTTGGGATATTACAGTGGTATCAGAGCATGTTCCTTGCCAACTATGGGCTTGAACATGAAAAGTAAATGAATCCGAAAGAAGATACTTTTGTAACCTATAGAAGGAGGAAGGGTAGATACGCAGAGGATCTAGAATTTGAAGATATTCAGTTAGAGGATAGAAATTCAGACATAGACCCAACAGGAGTACACTCTGACAGAGGAAAGAGAATAGGGGAAGAGGAAGACAGGTTGGAATTTTGTAACTTAATTAGTGCATTAAATGACCTAGCGAAAGAGCAGAAGGAAGTATTGCATGCCATAAACAGGTTGGCTCTTAAGCCAGAACCAGGTTAGAATAGTCTACCTCTTTCACCAGTGGATAGAGGATCTACCAGTAGTAGCGGGAAACATGGATACACCAATATGAAGAACACTCCTTACATATACAACAAACCATCCAGACCTACTATGCCTCACTTTCTGGGGAATGCCGTTGCAGGACCAGTCATGCCAATAGAACCTAGTGAACCATTTAGGGCTTATTTACGGGAATACATGGATTTGGGAGATGAGTTCCATTCAACTATGTCATTCTTAGACTTCTGCAATATGAAAAACAAGAACCGGCCAAGGAGTTTTAACAGAGGGTTTACCCAGAACTATGAATTGCAGAAAACTGTGGGTAGGTTGACCATTCCTAATTTTGAAGGGACTCTGGGTGTTCGATGAGAATATGGGTCTAGAAGCTGGATATTTACTTCCAACTCAACCCTATGATGAAGACAGATGCCATTAAATTGGCTACCTTACATCTAGACGAAGAGGCTCATGAGTGGTGGTACCATGGGTTAGTGACGCTGGGTCACAACATCGTTAGTTCTTATAGTGATTTCACACAGAGGCTCATGGAGCGGTTTGACAAAAGGGATCCAGAGATACATTTTAGAGAGTTAGCACAACTCAAACAGACGGGCCGCGCTGAGGCATTTATCTCAGAGTTTCAGAGAGGAGCTATTATGGTAACAGATGTGTTCGAGAGTAGGTTCGTTATGTTATTTACAGAAGCTTTGACAGAGCCTTTACGTGGGTGGGTTAAAGCCTACAAGCCATCAACTCCACATGATGCGATCAAGAGAACCCGAGATCTACAAGATTCAGTCCCTATGAATAGGTTTCCGACTAAAACAAATTTCCCAATAAAGACAAGGACAAGAAACCTTTTCACCAGGAATGGCCAAAGAAAAATTGGTTGGACGATGACATGTGGGAAGAAAACTAAGATTCTGGGTCCCAATGAATTACTCTGAATATTTCCAGCTGTTCTCCAGTTGCAAAATGTGAACTTGCAATAAATCCCTTTATGTATACTGGATTGCTGAAGAAGAATGAATATGATGAATAACTGGTGATAGACTTAGATGATCTATCTTGAAGTGATTATGACAGATAGATTTCGTTGCCGAAACCCCTTGTTAGCTGAAGACCTTCGTCCCCAACCCCAACTTGTTGCCACAACACCTGCTGCTGCTGCTCTAGAAACCAAACTCAATAATAGTAATCATAACTAATCCTTTTGGTTCAATGGCCCTTCTTATATAGCTTAGCATGTACTTTTAGTGTTTGCGCTTTACTTTTTGCATGCATGCAATTCGAATTTTTTGTTGACTTTAAGCCTCAATAGATAAGGCTTTCTTTACCATACTGATGACTTAACACTGAATGGATGCTCTGTTCTGCTCTGGGTATCATATGTCCTCAGTCAATTCCCTTTTCATGCAGTACCCGCTCGAAGCTATGGGAATTGAATAGGTTAGTGGGTGTTTTTGTGCCCCCTAGAGTCTATCCTCAACTCTCAACTGTACGGCCATAGTGAAGTGTTACCTATCAAACCCTAGATCTGGAAGTCTAGGTTTGTGTCTTCCAATAGATCTTCCCCTGATCTATCACTGCTGCTGCATATCTCTCAACTTTAGCTCACCAGAGCTTTGATACCATGTAAATTTTCCTTTAATATTCAAACTAGGGCTAAACAATGTATTCAAATTTGATTATTGAAAACCACACATGAATATCTTTTACAAGTATGCAGCGGAATATAACTAACTGAGAACCATTCACAACATCAATCACATCAATAGAAACAACACAGTCTTTTTGGGTAGAAATCCTCGGACAGAACTCAAGATGGGAAAACTGGTGCAACATTATGAGATGATATTTTTAGTAAGAAAATATGGAGCTTTTACAAATCAGAAGTTTTGATTAATGCCCTAGATGGAAAAATACAATCACCCAAAAATCACTGAGAAAAACTTAGAGGTAGGGCACGGATCCCAAGGCAGTTGCATGACCTGCAATGTACGATTGACTGTTGTAAGGAATCTGTATGGCCTGTTGTATGGATCTGTACGACTGTATGGTTTGTACGCTCACCTGCTGTACGGCTGTACAACCTTCCTGCTGTACGGTCCCTCTACCTACGTCTCCTGTCTCTCTCCTTTGGTAAATTAGTGTTGCCTTTCTGAGTTAGTGCTCCTCTGTCTACTTTGCCAAAATTTTCTCTCTCACACTTCTTCCTCCGTCTCTGTCGGAATGCAACTGTGTTCTCTCCACCAATTGATCTTTCTTTTATAACTTTTTGGAAACCAAAAACCCTAATTTCACTTTTACTTTATAAAGTCAATTAACAATTAGATCACTTTAATTTATTTTCCAAAGTAAACTTAGGAAAAATAAATTAAATACAATTGGCTTCCTGATTTAAGTCTTCTGCATGCAAGGACACATGCATGCAGGAAGACCTTCCTTGTTGTCACTTTCTAACATAAATATGTCGCCATGCAATTGGAGGGTAACACATACAATTGGTACATGTGGTGGAAGACTACACTGAGGGTTTTTTCCTTCAATTGGAATAACTTTAAAAATGATATTCTTAAAAGGTTTCAAGGTGTAACCCAGAAAGATTTCTTTGCCAAGATCACCATGTTGTAGGCTGCAGCAAAAAGGTAGTGTAGATGAGTGCACGTGTGAATGCGAAGCTTTGGCCACTCGAGTTCCAAAACTAATTGATGACCAACGACTGCAAACATGCATACATGGACTAAAACTGCGCATTTGGGATGAGTTAGAATTACATAACATTTCTACCATGGAGAAGGCAAGACGTAAGGCCAAGATCATCGAGAACAAGTTGAAAAGATCCAGTAAGATTAGTTTCGACAAAAACTACTCCAAGAGGAGCCTCCCCAATCAGCAAATATAGGAACTTCAAAATATACGTCGTTGCATCTAAGGAAAGGAAGAAAACCCAGTTTGGAGGCCGAGATGATGAAGGAAGGAAAATGCAAATATTGTGGAGAAAAATGGGATCCTAAGCATAGATGTTGGCAAAAGAGTAACCCCCAAAATTTGTATGCTTACGAAGTCGAAGAAGAAGAAAAAGACTCGGAAAGTGAAGAATCAAGTGAGATGATATGGGAAATCAGCACGACTGCCACTCATAACTAGAAGATGATACACCAAAGATATCATTAGCCGCCATTACAGGGATATCCCTGTTGGAAATTGTGCAACTTCAGAGTTATTCGAATTGTACTTGTATTATATTTACTTGTACTTCCTATGGGAGATTATATTGATGTAATTACTCATGTAAATCCTAGAAAGAATCAATGTAAACCCTGGGGTAAGAATACACAAGAAAAGTATAAAAATAAAATTATTTTTGTATTTCCGCAAGGTAGGTTGGTCCCAGTCATTCTGACAAATCGTCCCAGTAAAATTTCACTTGGAAAATCAATATAAATAGGAGGCGCCCCTCCTCATTCACTCACTCACTCACAACAAGTTCCCTCCAACATAAGGAGGTTCACTACTGCAGTCAGAAAGTGTATTTTGTTGGGTTTTTTCTTGATTGGGTTTCCCAGGATAAATTCTCATGTTCTTTGTTTTCATGCTTTGTCTTTCTTCTTGAGATCCTATTGATTACTTGTAATTAAATGATACTGCTATAATCTTGTAAAAACTAACATGGTATCAGAGCAGTCCTAGAAGAGGCCATTGCTGGAAGCTAGGGTTTGACCTTTCAAGGCCTTTCCTCATCTCTTCAGCAGAAAAAGAGCCGTGGAAACTTCGCTCTAGGGGAGGTGCATGATGCACCATTTTTTAATGCACTAGTGTAATTTTGCATGAAAGTGAAATTAGGGATTTTGACCCTAGTTTCACCAGTGATTTATTAAAAGGTTATAGAAGGTAAGTGACAGGGAACACTTGTGTGATTTAGGTGCAGATATCGAGTGGATACAAGACTGATTTGCATGAGGAGGGCGAATCAGTGCATGAGAGAGAGGGCGCATTCTTGAGATGAGAAGGGCGCATTTTTGACGTTGAGAGGGATGAGAGCAGTGAGGCATATTCTTCAGAGATTGATGAGAGGGTGCCTTGTTCATTAAGAGACTGAGTGATAGTTAGAGAGCATTTCTATTGAGTAGACAAAGAGCACTAAGAGAGGGGTGCATTCCAGAGATTGAAGGGCATATTCTTCTAAGGCTGAGATAGTAGGAGAAGATTGGGGTGTATCTTTCAAACACTGAGAGGGGGTGCACTTCTCTACACAGAGATCTAGAGCTGATTGCATTAGAGATCAAAGTAGACAGAGTGTGCACTTACCAGATTGGACACACGTGTGTAAGAGGGGCACATTCTTTCAGAGATAGTTTAGCTGTTGAAGGATTCTCCCATAGATCTAACATGCCTTTCCAAGGCATCAGGTTCTGTGTAATTGATAAAGTTGATTGTAATCTCTCACATATTTCTCTGTCTCAGATTATATAAAGATCACATATGTTGGTTTTCCCCATTGGGGTTTCCAGGATAAATCATTGTGTTTATGTGTGTTTGATTTCCAGTTCTGAATGTGCATGTTCGACAGTTAATGAGTTTATTATTGCAGCTTATAGATCAAATCTGAAATTTATTTTCTATGGATGTATCTACGAATCTATAGAGTAGTATATAAGAGATAAGCTCAGTTCTTGTGATTAACGTAAGTAAAAATTAACAAATTCCCATATGTGCTCCAATTCCTCTTGCAACAAGAGGAAGAAGTAACTGGAGAGAGGATCCTCATGGCTAAATCCTTTAGAATAGGGCATGCTTCCCCATGAGTTTCTCACCAAGCATAGGGTTCTTAACCCCCTATCTTTGAGCACATCATAACCTCTAAATCTCTCAATGCCAGTGGAAAACTCTGTGAAACCCTCCTCCACCTTGTTGTCGTAAAGATCTGCACGTGAATGTAGTAAATATCTCAACTCACTGAGAGCGGTCTTGGGGGCAAGCTAACGGGTTGGGTGCAACTGTCACCACAATACTCAACTCTTTCTATTTAGGCCAACTCCTAAACAAAAGGCAAGGGAGGTAAACACTATAAAATCTAAGGATGGTTGCTTTGGAGAAAGCGATTAGGAGTTAATAAAAGAAACTTAAAAATTGATCTAACAGAACATCTAACAAGTAAATCAAAGAAGCAATCACTAAGTAGATCAAAGCTTCAACATGTATATTATAGAGATCAGTGCTTTAACCATTGGCAAAAAAAGGATATGATTGCAAAACAAGAAATACCGGCAAGAAACCAAGAGATTAATTTACCTACAGAAAGGAAACATTGTCTAATTACTAGTAATTGGAAGCAAAGTCAAATTGTGAACTTGCTGGAGCAAGGATTTACTTTGCTTGTTAAATGGAGGATTGTTGAATTGTGAAACTGCTTAATGCAACTCTTAGAATGCCTACTATTGGTCCTTATGGCCAATAGTCAAGCATACATTAGTTTTTTTTTTAACCATGCGGACAACAACCTCCCAAGAGTATATCCAACAGCCTGCAAGCCAGATATACCAATAACTTGTGACTTAGCAGGGGTCGAGACGTCCCGAAGCCCACTGAGGTGAGCCTCTATCCCAGGGGTCGCCTACCCTTCGAGCCTTGTCACAACATGCCAATGAGCAACCCTAGCCCCCGCCGGTTTTAAACCTGTGACTTCCAGGGAGATAACACATGTTCTTAACCATTAGGCCCACAAAGGTGCTCTTACATTAGTTGGATAATGAATGTAAGAAAGTGGTGGGGTAAGATGCCTTATTTGGTGGGCACCCTGGGGGGTTGAATGGTGGTTGATCCAGGCTGCCTTTTGGACTGTGTGCTTGCTGTCCTAAACCTGCAAGTAAAAGTTACAAAACAACAATGAACAAGCTCTGGAATGAAGCCCTTAGATTTCTCCTGGATGTAAGCTTAACCTGCCAAATGTTAGACTAAAAGCCAATGAAAGGAAGAGGTTGGGACTATGAATCTAGATGGATGCAAGTGTCCGTATCATAAGATTTTTCCACTTTCCAAAGAGTGGGAAGCGAGCTAAAATATGATAACGAGACTGATTAGAAGCTTTTTACAGTAATTTACAACAACATGCAAGTAATGAAATTGCATTTTCTTTGAAAGTCCATGAGGTTATGTAAGTGCAATATATATGTAACTTGAAATGCATGCACTAAATCTCTTTTAGCTTAGATTTATTATAAGATATATGTTACATGCACAATAGATCTAAGACATGCATGAATAGATCTAGGAAAAATATGCAATGATGTTCTTGGAATCCAAACATGCGATGTGAGTAACTAATTGAAAATATTGAAAAGAAATGGAGGTTATAGAAGGGTTTGAGAAGAGTGCTTTTTTCAAGCTTTGATCGATGGATTACTTCCAGAACTTGTGCAAACTGCAAAGGGACTAGTCCATAATGAAATGGCTAACAAGAGAAAGGGTTGCTCAAGGCGAACAACAATTTGCTTGTTAGATGAGAACCTGCACATGAAAATAAATAGCTAAAAGGGGATGCAATATCCTTCTAACTGCTTCCATTGGTGCAATCTGCAGGAGAGGGTTAACACAAGCACATATGCAACCAAAAATATACTTATCTTAACTCTCTCCTACAACCTACCATAAAATCTAATGATAACACTTAGATCTATCCTACTAGGTAGTAATACCCTTTCCAAGGCCTAATGGAGAAGCATAAATGGAAACTAGCTACTAATTAACAAATACAAGTTACCTCATTTAAATATCATGTGAAACATCAACATCCACACATTGGGCACAACACTTCTTTGACTTCCAAAGTCTTGCTTTATTAATCACACTTAAAAAATGAAAGATTACACAATAGTAGAGCTCCTTCCCTAAATGATAACCAACAAGTTACCTCTCTTAAATAGGAAAACTTGACATTGGGACCTTCTCCCTACAGGGAAGGAGAAGGAGCCACATGTAGAGCCAAAACCCTAAACCTAAGCATGAGAGGCCGCCACATGTGAGCTAAGGCCCTAACCAGGCAAGAGAAGGCACCATATGGAGCTAAAAACATAACCTTGCATGAGGTAATGTGCTACCTCTCATGCAGATTTGAGTTAACTGAAGAGGAGGGGCACCACCTTTGGGAGGAGTATGTAAACACATGCATGAGTGAGGAGGGGACGCCACATTGCTCCTCTGGATGAGGGAAAACACTTGCATGTACCTTGATTGAGGGGGGAGGTGCCCAAAATATTCCTTTTTCACTACTTGACCCTCTTAACTCTTTACATAGATTTTTGCCATTTCTATGCCCCCAAGGGACCTAAAAGGTCATCTATGTAGCTAGGGACATTGTGACTGACTCTAACTTTGACATCGGACCCTAAGGACTTCAGCAGCTTGAGAAAATCATATTATAACATCCTTTGGCTTTGGAAGTGTGAGTGAAATAACCAACATAAACTCTGATCATTAGGATCTAAGTTCCCCAAAGTAAAAAAAAAAAACACTCCAAAGTAGCCATAATATAGATGACTCACTCGGGCTAGCCCTTTTACACATGTAATGGATGCCAAAATTTAACAAACAACTTCCTTTGACCATGACAAAGGAAGTGCAAAAGAACATGCAACTAGGTGGAAGGCTGCCTGATCTGGATGGGGGATTGAAAGGTCCTTGGCCGGTTAATGTTTTCTATCTGGTGAACATCCTATGCAAACTGGGTGGTAACACACCTCATCAAGGGATGCTCTATCCTTAAATACCTTGAAATATCCTCATCAAGGGTTTTTTTTGCACCACACGTGTCAGACATGTTAGGGCAAGTGTTTGACATGTGTTTTGGAACATGTTTTGTCATAGGACACATGCCAAACATGTGTCAAACACATGATATGTTTAGACACGTATTCTTACGATTCGGTGTCGAACATGTGGGATACAGAGATAAGGGGTTGAGGGGCGTGACCTGTTACAAAGGTCAAACTATAATAAATAAGTTGTTTAATGCCACATGTACAACCTCCAAGCCATCAAATCTCAAGCTAGGGGGCACCTTCATAAAAAATGGTGCTAGAATGTAATATACCTTGCTTGGTGTAGAACAATTTCTCACTAACTGATGAAGATCTTGGATAGATGGTTAGAGACAATTTCTTAGTTTATCAACCAGTGTATTTAATGCAGAAATCTCACAACCCAGATCTGATAGTTTATGCTGACTTGTTGGTCTGACTTTGAATGAGCATTGCATGAATCGATGAGTTTAGAAATAAAAGCATTTCTGTAAGTTATATCCTTGCTAAAAGTCTGAATTCCGTACCCCTCTGCTATTGGATTCAGTTATTGGTCTTTTAACAATTATTGGTAAGTTTCCTGCTGTAGCTAATCAATACCAACTCTTATGAAACTCTGTCCTGAACTTTATGCTATTGGGTTTATTGGGGGTTTACCAGACGGAAATGTGGAATATTCACCATGCATAAATTTTGTTACACAACAGTGCTACTACACAAAATAACCAGGCTCAAGTAAACATTTTAGATCTGCAATTTTTATTAAAGAAAGCGTTACATGCTTGGAAATGATGTGAAGGGGCACTTGGATTGTATAATCTCAATCAACAGGAGTTAATCTGCTATGATGTGGGACTGTTATCCACAATGAATATGACTTCCTATTCAATCTCAATTTGCAAACAGTGATTAGGAACTGCTGTAGATAACTAGCCCTTTTTCCTTTGATATGCTGCTACAGGAATTAGACCTGAACCATTGTCAATAAATGAGGCTTGAACGATGGAAAATCCGTAGCGAGCATATCATAAAGAGTTTTCCCTTGTTGACAGGTACATCAAAGCCACGTTGAAGATGAAAGTCACAGCCAGGCAGCTGCTACAGGAAAGAGAAATGCGCCCCACACTTTATTTTCCCATAACACGAATATTCACCCCGTTGCTGCCGGTTACACACCTTAGGGTTAGCGTAGCAAAAATATTCAAGCCACTGGCTGCATCCTTGGGGGCAAGTCTCGAGTTAGATGTTGTTATCTGATACTTGACTCCTCCCTTTAGGCTAACTCCTAACGAAGCCAAGGGGGGTGGTCCCTAGACAAGAGTTACTAAGGCTCTTTTTTAGTTCTTTAGTTATGGATGTGAGGTTGTTTAGGAGTTTGAAAATGAAATACTGAAACAAGACTTGCAAGGAATTAAATAACTTTGACAGCATATGGATTTAAAGCATTCACATCACATAGATTGAATTAAGCATAAAGCAAAGATTGTAGACCAGTGTCGCGGAGTCAAAAGTTGTGCAAGTGTATCTTGGTCAGTTTTAGATTATTATGGACGAGTGGATTAACGAGAGAGGGATTCCCAATATACCACAAAGGTATGGGGAATGTGTGCAGACCCACCAAGTGTGGATCCACTCAAGAAAATGTGGGCTAGATGGAGTCACGGGGGTGTGTCCAACACTAAACCAAACGAGGGTGTAGCTCGATGAGGCCTCGTGGTCACTTTCTAGTTGTTACCGCCTTCTTAGTGAAATTTTCCCACACGATTTTCGCCTTTGGGAGATTAATTTCGGTATGTGAAAACTAATTAACTAGTCACTTAGTCCCTTTCTGGTTTGATCAATTGGTCGGTCAAAGCCGCAGAGATCCAGGGCATATGTGGAACATGTTGCCGCCTAATTCACACCTCGGGTCACGTGGCATAAATCTTCAAGCCACTAAATGTGACCTTGGGGGCAAGCTCGAGCCAAGTGTTGTCACCTGATAGTCAACTCCTCCGTTTAGACAAACTCCTAACGAAGCCAAAGGGGGTAGACCCTATATGTTACTAAGACCGATTAAGCTTTAGATGGTGGTTTGTGATTGAGTAAATTGTTTAGGAGTTTTGTAAACCGACACAAGAGATTGCAATGATGATTAAGACAACAACATGCACAATATAATCAATCAACACATTGTGAATTAAAAAGAAATGCTTATATGATAAAAGCAAAGACGAGTGCTGAAATGGAGTTCTGTTGGAGTGCTGAATGTATTGCAATTCTTCTTGGTCAATTTTAAATTTATGAATTAATGAGTGGATTAAACAAAGGGGGAAGGGGACTCCAGATATACCTGACAGTATGAGGAGTATGTCCAAAACCCTTATCCGATGTGGTTCCATGTGAAGAATATGTGGGCTGGATCAGAGTCTTTGGGATGTGTCCAACACTACACCAACGAGGGTGTAGCCTAACGGTATCCCGAGGTTACTATCCAGTTGTTCCCACTTCCTCTGTGAACTTTTCCTGCAATGGATTATTTCGAGGCGTTGGATCTTCGCCTTAGGAGGTTAATTTGAAGATGAGACTAAATTAAACTAGTCACCCACGTTGCTTTTGATCCATCCAACTGGTCGGTCGAACCGTAGCAGTGCATAGCATACACAACGAAGGCCTTGTTAATTTTAAAGATTTTTGAACAAGGTTTGTTTTTTTTATGAAATCCCCAAGAGTCTCTTTCAAGTTGTAAACCCTAATTAGGAAAGCAAGGGGATGTAAATTACCGTAAAAATAAAAGGTAGTACAAATCAAGCTAATGCTATTTAATTAATCCTACCACGCTTCTCTTTCCCCATTCAGGTAACTCGAGAAGTCGTGGGGTTAGTATTTGTATTACTTTGCAAAGGATGAAAATACAATTTAAAATAACAAAGTAATAATACAAACTGTTAAGATTTCATATGCTAGACTAGATATCATTAGTGTTCAATTCAAATTCACAGCAGTAGTATATGCAGAATCATTGAAAGAAACACAATCACAAGATAGACACAGTATTTATCTTGGGAAACTCTCAAGGGGAAGAAAACTCAACAAAACTTCCTCTGTATATGGTGTATAAGATATAACCCCAAAACATGTATTCTCCTCCTTGCTGTTCTCTCTCTCTCTCTCTCCCCTATGCGCTACACAAGTGAGTGAGTTTGTGTTCAAATAAGAAGCAAAGCTCTTCTATTTATACACATTGAGCCAACTGACTTTTACCTTAAACAAGTCGGCCCACTAAATTGTCTGGGCCGACTTCACCTAGGAAGACTCAAAACAATGTTTTATATTATTCATTAGGGTACTAATGACCCGACTTACAATGGAGGCTTTACCTCATGACTCTATGATGACCAATTACAATAGTGACACCTCGATGGAGGATTAATAACATCTCCCTTGGGTTACATCAGTAAAATACATTTCGAATATCCTTTGAAGTTACAATATTTCAACACTCCCCCTTAACAAGAAGGTTATTCTACTGACAACATCATCATAGACTATAGGAGAACAGAAAGAGAATATCTTCAACAGTATTGAGGTAATACATCTATACGTCATAAGAAGTTTTCACAATCAGTAACTGGAATAGTTACTCTTCAATGTATTCATCTTCTGCATCACACCATCACTTGATCCTTTTGCAACAACACTTCGACCTTTCGATCCTTCGTAGCAACGCTTTGATCTTCTGATCCTTTGCAGCAGTATTTCGATCTTCTCGATCCTTTGCAACAGTACTTCGATCTTCTCGATCCTTTGCAGCAACACTTCAATCTACTTGATCCTTTTCTGCCACGCTACCTACAGTACACATGATCTCTTTGTGGGATGATCAATCCCTATCACTTTAGGACATAGGTTCAAGGATGATGTAATCCTCCATCAGCCTGGTCCATAGTATCGACCACCTGAATTGTCTGCAACTGAATGTAGATCTCGACCGCACTTAGATGCAGGCCTTGTCATCCATAAGGACTCATCGTAGACCATCCATACCACTGAGGATAGGAGTCAGGACCACTCGTGAGTGAGTGTTATACTATGGTATCTACACATATGTGTATGCATACTCTTCCATGCAAGAGTATTGTCTGCAGAGTAGATCTCGACTGCATACAAAATGTCGGCCCTCATCGTAGATCATCTTTACCACTGAGGTTAGGACCACTCCCAAGTGAGTGTTATACTACGATGTCCGTGAGGACTCATCATAGAGCATCCATACCACTAAAGTTAGGACCACTCCCAAGCGAGTGTTATTCTTTGGCATCTACATATGAATGTAGGTATACTCTCCATACAAGAGTAATGTCTGCAAAGCAAATCTCGACCGCATACAAATGCCAGTCATATCGTCCGTGAGGACACATCGTAGAGCATCCTTACCACCGAGGTTAGAACCACTCCTGAGCGAGTGTTATTCTACGGTATCCACAAATGAATGTGGTACTCTCTATGCGAGAGTAACATCTGCCGGGCCATCCTTAGCTAGTAAGGACCACTCCCATGAACAAAGTGTTAAACCTGCCATCCTGAAGGGAGGATACTATCGTCCACAAGTGAATGTTGGACCTTGTCAGCATCTTCAGGTGCACTTGACCTCTTTCATGCTGGAGCATAATTGTCATCCCATTATCGATGTCAGTCTCATAATCACTCCCCCTTTCTTGGGAGGATCCATATCATCAACCTGCTCCCCCTTTGTCCGAGGAGGGTTCATGTCTTCGACCTTTCTTCCTTTGCGAGGAGAGTCCATATCTTCGACTTGTTCCTCCTTTCCGAAGAAGTCCATATCTTCATCATTTGTAGTACCATCATTGTTCCTCCTTGTGAGGAAAGTCTTTTCGAACTGCACCAAGCTTGTCACGGAAATATTCAAACTTTACTCGATATAGAGGCTTGGTAAGTACATCAGCAACTTGCTCATCAGTACTCACATACTAAAGTTTTATAGCTCCCTTTTGTACCATATCCCTTATATAAAATTTTCAGATTTCTATGTGCTTCGATTTATCAAGGAACACCGGATTCTTTGTCATCTTTATATAACTCTGGTTGTCACAAAGAATCACTGTGGTGTCCAACTCCATGGCAAATAGTCTTGACATCAATTTTCAAAGCCATATCGCTTCACAACTAGCGGAGCAAGCTGCAATGTATTCTGCTTCAGCTGTATTGAGAGCAACATTGGACTGTTTCTTACTAAACCATGAGATCATGGCAGATCCCAGACAATAACATCCACTTGAGGTGCTCTTTCTGTCTGCGGCAGTTCCTGCCCAATCTGAATCCGTATATCCATATAATCTATAGTCATTATCTCTACCATAGTAAAGTCCCAAGTCTATCGTACCTTTTAGGTACCTCATCACATGCTTTGCAACTATCAGGTGAACCCGTCTAGGTTTAACTAGATAGTGACTCAAGGTGTTCATAGCAAAGCATATATCCAATGTTCCCCCAAGTTTTCGGGACGCGGGAGCGGGGAAACGCACATTGGGGACGTGTGGAGACCACCCTCAAATTTTAGCAAAATTTGGGGGGGCGGGGGGACGTCCAAGTCTTAATAAAAATTAATATTTTAAATTATTAAATGCCAGCAATAACAATTCAATGATTCATCCTAAGTAAACTACTAAAAGTAAATAATAAATAGTAAATACTAAGCTTATCATTGTGCAATGTTAATTAGAATATAGCAAAATAATAATACAAACACGTTATACAATTCATCATTATAATTTTCGAATTTGTCATTTGAATCTTGATATTCATATTTCTAATTTCAGTCATTGTAATTGAAAACTTGAATCAATGATATTGCATGCTAAAATCGTGAAATAGTAAATTACTAAAGACAGCTTGAAATAGAGACTATACAACAATTAAAATTAAAATTTTGTTTTTTTAAAATTGAAATTGGGAAAATCGTGGGGGGGCTTCTAGGAGCCCCTTAGTTTCTGGAGGGGGCGTGTGGGAGACCCCCTTCACTGGAGCGCGCTGCAGAACAGGGGGACGCACCCCCTTGTGAATTTCCAAGAGTTTCCTGATTTTGGGGACACTGGGAAACGTTTCCCCAGGAGCCCCGGGGCGCAGGGGGCGCGCCCTCGATCCTGGGGGGCGAGTCCTCGTGTAACACTGTATATATCTAGCCTTGTGTTTGTCAAATACATTAATGACCCAATAATTTGTTTGTACGGAGTAATATTCACTAACTCTGATGACTCATTAGATAACAACTTCAAGTTGGTGTCCATGGGTGTGGCCATGGCTTTACAATCCAACATATCAAATCTTTTCAAGATTTCTACTGCATACTTTCCCTGATTCAGAAAGATTCCTTCTAGTCTCTGCCACACTTCCAGCCCTAAGAAATAATGCATCAATCCAAGATCTTTCATATCGAATTCTTCAGCTAGCTTCTTCTTGCAATCTGTCATCTGTTTCTCATTTCCAGTTAGAAATAGATCATCCACATATAGTAATAGTATGACTGGTTCATCATCCATAATCTTCATATAAAGGTTAGGATCAACTTTACTCTTGGTAAATACCAAGCTTGTCAAGAAGCTATCTATTCTACCATACCAAGCTCTAGGAGCTTACTTCAGTCCTTACATAGCCTTTTTCAACTTACATACATGAGTCACTCTGTTTTCGACTTCAAATCCTTGTGGTTGTTCGATGTAAACTTCTTCCTTAATCACACCATTAAGGAAGGCTGTCTTTACATCCATCTAGTGAAGTCCCACTTCATCATGGAAGCAAGTGCCATGATGGTTCTGATGGAAGTGTACCTTGCTACTGGAGCAAATGTCTCTTCATAATCAATCCCCTCTTTCTGAGAGAATCCTCTAGCCACAAATCTTGCTTTGTACTTTTCAATCCTTCCATCAGTAACATGTTTTTATCTTGTTGATCCATTTCGAAGATACCACACTTTTGTTTTGCGGTTTGGGTACTATATCCCAAACATCATTCTTCATTATTAACTGGTATTCTTCCATTATTGCTTCAACCCATTCCTTCTTCTGTGCAACTTCCTCATAGCTGGTGGGTTTTTGATCTACAAGGTCACACATCAAAGCTACATCATTGGAATATGGCTTTGATCTTTTGCTGGTTCTTGCGGAGTCTTCTGGAGCTCCATATCTCTCTACTTCTTGTATGATTTCTCTTACCCAAGCAGGTTTTCTCTTTCGAGAGATATTCATATAGGGGGTTCCTGAGGTTCTAGCATATCATGATCTTTAGATGCTATTATTTCAGGAGAGGGTTCAACTTCTACCATTCTGGGAGGTACATCTCTTCATGTACTTTAAGCTGACACCTTCTAGATTTCTTAAGAGTTGTCTCTTCATCAAATGTTATATCCTTACTAATCTCGATATGATGGAATCCTGAAATGTATATCTTGAAGGCTTTTGTAGACTTCACATGATCCAACAAATATTCCCTTCTTTCCAGAAGGATCCAACTTGGTTCTCTTCTCTTTCGGAATATGTACATATACTATACAACCAAATATCTTGAGATGGCCCACTTCAGGTTTCTTTCCTGTATACATCTCTTCAGGAGTCTTGAATCCAAGAGCACTATGAGATAATCTATTTTGCACATATACGGTTGTTCTTGCTATTTTGGCCCATAGGTGCATGGGGAGGTCTTGGTCATGAATCATAGTTTTCACTGCTTCCATAATAGTTCTATTCTTTCTTTCCGCAACACCATTCTGTTGAGGATTATAGGGAGTGGTTAGTTCCCTCTTGATTCCTGCCTCCTTACAGAATGCTTCAAATTCCTTTGAAGTGTATTCTCCACCATTATCTGATCTCAATGACTTGATTCTCTTTTCTGAATGGTTCTCTATTAAGGCTTTGAATTCCTTGGATTTCTAGAACACTTCACTCTTGTGCTTCAAGAAGTATATCCATGTCTTTCTTGAATAGTCATCAATAAATGTGACATAATATTCATATCCACTTAATGATATGGAGGGCATAGGACCACATACATCAGAATGAATTAGTTCTAATGTACCTTCTGGTCTTTGTTTCACTTTTCGGAAAGGGATTCTTGATGTTCTTTCCTCTTGCACATCCTTTGCAAGTTCCCTCATGATCAATCTTTTGATCCGGTAACCCTGTTACCACCTTGCTCACATAGGGAAGTTCTTTGTAGATGATGTAAGCACGCCTTGTATGCCACAGTTCACTTGAGCTGGTAGTCTCATGGACAAGGGTTGTCTCTGGATGTCCTTTGCGTTTATACAGTCCTCCTTCTTCTTCATAATGACCACAACATCTTCAAGTGTCTTTCCTTTGGACCACATAAGTACTTGTCCATCTATAAAAGCAACTCTATCTCCTTTCTTATCTAGAGCTGAGATGGAAAGCAAGTTCTTTTTCAAACCTGGTACATACAGTACTTCCTTCATCTTCATGGAAGTCCTAGAGTCAAGCTTGTAGCTTGATTCACCAATACCTTTGATGGGATATTGATAGTCATCTCCCAATGATACCTTCTGAGGAGAGTTCTTTTATTCAAGTCTTGACAGAGTTTGCTTCTTCCCTGTCATGTGCTTTGAGGCACCACTATCAATAAGCCATGTATCTTCTCCAGATGTTACAGACCCAAAGAGTGCTGATAATAATACATATTCATCTACATCTTCTTCTTTTGTTAGTCTCTTTCGAGGTCTTTCTTCCTCATCCTCATCTTCAGCTAGATGAGCATGATGTCTCTTGTTGTTGTTGTTCTTCTTTGGTGATGGACACTCTCTGGCTAGGTGTCCTATCTTATGACAGTTGTAGCATTGATACTTTGACTAATCCTTCTTCTTCTTGGAAGGTTTATGATTACCCTTCTTGAAGTTTGATTGTTTCCTTTCTTTAGTATGGATGGCTAGAGTTTGATCATCTTCTCTGAGTAGAGCTTCTCTGTTAGCTACTCTAGCTTCTTCTTGAATGCAATCTTCTCATACTATGTCAAACTTCATACTTTCTTTTTTGGCACACAGAGTCTATATGAATGAGTCCCAAGGTCTAGTGAGACCATTGAGAGCAGTCATAACTAGTTCATCCTCATCAAGGGTGTCTCCAATAGCACTTAGTTGTTCTCTGAACTGGGAGACCCTTGTGAAGTATTCTTGAATTGATTCTCCTTTGCTCATCTTGGTGCCCTTCAGTTGATGTTCCTTCCCTCATATATTTTGGAAAGTGCATCATACATCTGCTTTGGTGTCTTCTTAGATGACACTTGAGGGATTAAGTGATCTTTAATAGAATCAACAATGATCCTCATTGCCTTGACTAGGTCTTGTTCATGCTTCTCCTTGGATTCAACTTTTGCTGGTTCTGCAATTTCATCCTTGATGTACTTTTCAATGCCATTCTCTATGAGAATGAGATCAATCCTGTACTTCCATGCTAGGAAGTTTTTTATGCCTTCTAGCTTGTCCTCAAGCTTAGTGCTTGTGGCCAACCTGTTCAGTAGGTCACTAAAAAATGAAATTTCTCAAAATGAAAAGCTAACCTTACCAGGAGACGCGCTTGACTGAGGCGAGTTGGTTGGTCCAACTGATTTCTGGAGATCCCAAATCTTCACCCTTCAAATCCTACTTGCGAGGTTGCAGCTCTGCAGAATTTCTGGTTCAGGGCCAAACTAGGGTTTGGATTTCCCGGAGATTCAACCACCCAAAAACTTCGATCCTGGGCTCAATAGATGCGCTCTAGGGAGGCACAACTTTCTATGCGAGCAGATCTTCCAAACTCCAAATTTTGCAGAAACCCTAATTTCTTCCGGAGAGGGAGGAGAGGGAGTTTCACCTTGTGAAAGCTGTCCTATTCAGGCTAGCTTTGATACCATGTTAAGATTTCATATGCTAGACTAGATATCATTAGTGTTCAATTCAAATTCACAGCAGTAGTATATGCAGAATCACTGAAAGAAACACAATCACAAGATGGACATAGTATTTATCCTGGGAAACCCTCAAGGGGAAGAAAACCCAACAAAACTTCCTCTGTATAAGCTGTATAAGATATAACCCCAAAATAGGTATTCTCCTCCTTGTTGGTCTGTCTCTCTCTCTCTCCTATGCGCTACACAAGTGAGTGAGTCTATGTTCAAATAAAAAGCACAACTCTTCTATTTATACACATTGAGTCAACTGACTTTTACCCTAAACAAGTCGACCCCACTAATCTGTCTGGGCCGACTTCACCTAGGAAGACTCAAAACAATATTCTATATTATTCATTAGGGTACTAATGACTCGACTTACTATGGAGGCTTTACCTCATGACTCTATGATGACCAATTACAATAGTGACACCCCGACGGAGGAATAATAACATCTCCCTTGGGTTACATCAGTTAAATACATTTAGAATATCCTTTGAAGTTACAATATTTCAACTACACTAGCAAAAACATAAACATTAAAACGAACACCGACGCAAATCTCCCCAAGGGGGTTGGGGAGTGGGCTCTGAGGAGCCTACTCAAATCTTTATTATCTCTTTATAGCATAGAAGAAATGCGCTTTGGTCCTTATATTTTGGATCCAAAGGCTTACAATTTATTGGAAAATTGGATTTTTATGCAGGGGGGAGCTTTGTTGGTCTTCCTTTTGCTCAATTTTGCGAAAATTCACCAGAGTTTCCTCCTCTTTTATCATAAATCTGCAAAAAATAGCCAACAAACATCAGTAGAATATGCCCCAAAACACTTTTAAGAGTGTTTTGGGAAAACTTACCAAAATTCGCCGAAAAATTTCTAAGTAAAAAGATGAATAAAACTTTAGAAAAAGCAACTGAAAAAATGAGCTAGAAAGGTATTTTTTCAGGGCCTTTGTTTGTTTCGTAAGGAAAGCAAACAAATCAAAGCACTTAGATGCTAAATATGAAACTTAAATTCGAAAGCTAACTTACTAATCAAGACTTTTAATTTTATGAGGTAGATGACTTGAAACAAGAAAACTTAGTAATCTAGATCTACACTAGAAAAGGATAATTCTTTGCAACCCTAGCCAGATCTCTAAATGAAAAGCAATTACGATCTACTTATGCAAATAAACTTTGATTCTAGATCTGTTACTGCTTTTTAACAAAGTGACGAGATACTATAAAAAAAGAGGAGAAGGAGAAATGGGAAGCTTGGAGAGCAAGATGATCTTTGAGGCTTCGCTTGTGGGGCATCGAGGGACTTTATCTGTAAACAAAAGATGTTAGAAACTAGATAGATCAAGCAAGATCTTCTATGTCTCCAGCTAAGATAACTTGCGCATCACACAACTTACAAACCAAGATAAAATCCAACAGCATATATACTTAGAAATCCATATGAAGATATTCATAAACAAATGAAATATTCGATTAGATCTCTAAGCATCCATACTAAATAAACTAAAACAGTAAACAAACTGTTTAATTTACCTTGCAAAATTGATACCTATCCTTCAAGCAAGCTAGATTAGACTGAGTAAACAAGACGGATCACACATAGATTACCTCCACAAAGCATAGTGATAATTCATCCACTCAACACAAAACCACACAATTTTGACCTCCAAAGTCTCTTTATTTCTCAAATGAATAATGAATACAATGCACAAGCTCTTCCCAGTACATTCCGACTAACTTGAAAGGGAGAGAGCCTTGCTTTATTTATAGCAAAACTGACCTCGGGGGGGGGGGGGGG
>LPNX010256180.1:176409-244883 GCA_001517045.1 Pseudotsuga menziesii
ATTAAAAAAAACTTGAAAAAATTAAATCTAAACCATGGGGGGGTGGAAAAATTGTGAAATAAATTTTCCTAGGCTTAACAACCCCCAAACAAATTTACCATGGCATTATTTGATTTTTTCCTTCAAAATCAAATAATATGAATTTTTTACTTAGGAAAATTAAAAATTTCCCTAGGGGAGATAGACCCCTTCTGACCAAAATTGGTCTATCTCTTCAACCGCTTACCATAACGACATGGGACTCGAAGCAATGGCTTAGGGGGTTTCATAGCAATTTTATTTTGCATTCATAGCCCCTATTACAAAATGCCATGCTTGAGTAATTACATTATTACATCAAAACTCAGTTAATTCACCACCAAGGGGTGAAATTAATTAACTGGAAAAACTTAATAAAAATTTAAAAACATAACGAAACTCCGCAAGATTCTAGACCAATGTCTAGCATGGTCATGAATTACACTTTATATCCTTAGCCACCTCATGGACTTGACTGGTAGAACGCCCGTCACCACTTTGGAGGATTTTGAGTGAAAACCAAACCGATTAAACCTGTTTGTTCAACATGATCAATTGGAAAGGGAAAAACACTCGATGAGGGGACTTCCCTAACAATCAGTTCCATGGTGTGGCATCCGTATCATATGATCCACACTAGTACATAAAATTACATTAATTTTCCCACGTAGGGGAGCGGACATTTCGTTTTACAAAGGGGCGATTGCCCTGCAGAAGTGAAAAAATCCTCAGATTTTTCCAAGGTATAACAATGTACATCCTAATGTACATGGAGTTGCCACCTAGTCGAAATAGGTGGGCAACACCCCCTAGGGGGGATGGGGTATGGGTTCTTTGGGAGCCCACTTGCTTCACCTTTTTATTATGATTTTACAATGATATGAGAAGAGGAATCCTCTTCCTCCTAATAGATTTGGAGAGAAGAGGTTACGAAACTTTGAGACAATGCTTAAGAGAAAGAAAGACTGATTCAAGGCGATGCCGGATGCCTTGGTTTGTCAAAAATATGTCGAAAATGCCTCAAAGCCTGCTAAAAAGTGCAAAAAACCAGCAAGCTAAATAGTAGTTAAAGCTTCCCAAAATCACTTTGAAAGCGATTTGGGTGAGTTAGAAAAATACTAAAAAATTACTAAGTTAAAAAACTACATCTAGAAAGCAATGAACTAAGAGAAAAGGGATTGTAAAACCTACTCTCTTAGGATCTTGAACAGCCTTTGAAAGGAAGCCAATACAAAGCACTATGATTGCTAGATTTAACTTGAAATCTCAAAGA
The DNA here is from genome assembly GCA_001517045.1 of Pseudotsuga menziesii. Classification (NCBI taxonomy): domain Eukaryota; kingdom Viridiplantae; phylum Streptophyta; class Pinopsida; order Pinales; family Pinaceae; genus Pseudotsuga; species Pseudotsuga menziesii. The sequence goes on from LPNX010256180.1 coordinate 177,701, forward strand.
AATTAGCCTTTAAACAAGTTTAAAATTTTAACTATAAACTTTAAAGTACTTGTAAAAAAGGAAATTTTCATATGCTATATCTATTTTAGAAAGATGAGACTTTTATGCAACTATTAGATCTAGCAATACTAACTCATAAACAAGATCTAGGAATGATTTAACATGAAAACACTAGATCTTAAGATACAAGTTAGGAAAAGTAACCAGTAACCAATACGAGTTTTAATTTTAAGTGGAGAGAGAAAGAGGAGATAGCTCAAAGCTTGGGATCGCTTAAGCAATGGAATCATAGAGGTGGATCAAAGAGAGACTATGTCTATATTTGTAAAGATCCAAGGTGAAAGAGAAATCAAGCAAGAATTGCCTTCTTCTCTGGATGGGAGTACCTGCAAGATTTAGAATACACTTGCCACAAAACCTATCAAAACTGTTTTGCCTACACTCAAGGTTAGGATACCATGCAAGTAAACAAACTAGAACATGAAGATTCCTTGGACTTTAAGCATAAACAAATAAATGAAAGAGAAACAATTTAACTTTTCATTCCTATGGATTAGAAACAATCACTCTTAAGGTAGAAAGATTGACAAGCATAAAGTGGACAAATCTAACTAAGATACAATTACCTTCTTAAGCACATCCGTCAATCAACATCCACACATCCAATATGATACACCCATGTAGCCTCCAAAGCCTTTCTATTATTCCAAAAGAGTATTACAAACTGTAAGTATGCAACTTGAGCAGCCCTTTGGTCCTCTAACCATGAGAGACAATGAGCAAAAGGCTTGCTTAAATAGAGAAATGAGCCAAAGGGGGGCACATTCTCAATTGGGAGTAAGTTATGAGTTAGCATGAGCGATTTGTGGATCTTTTTGAGGTTGAACTTTGGTGGATGGCGCCACCTCTCCAAAGGAGATACACCACCCTTCTTTGACTTATCAACAACCCACTCATCAAATGCCAAATCAGTAATGTGCCCCCTCATGAAAGAGGGCGCATCACTATCTTGAGACCAACTCGCTTTGCCAAGGATATGATTGGAATCTCCTTCGATTTGTCTCAAGACAACTCCAAATTGATCCCTAGTCTAGCTTAAACATGTCTAAGACATGTTTCCACTGATTGTGGGATTTGATTTTTTCTCATATTTTCCATTTTTTTCTATTTTTTCTCACTTTTTGACTTTTTCGAGAAAAAGTAATTGAAGTGAAAAATAATCACTCAAATACCTAGGAAAGTGGGTTTAGTGGTTAAGTGGGTGCTTTGAGTTAGAAAACGAGCATCCCCATGCCAAATTCTTCCTCCTAACCACACTTGTATGGCTTTTTAATTTTTACAATTAAACTATTAAAAAATTGACTCGTTTTTTACGAGAAAAAATATTTTTTGCGAAACTCAAAAACAAACTTAGGGTGACCTAGCACATGTCCATATAACTATAAAATAATGCCCAACATGGTAATATACATTGACACGTGAACTTTAATAACCTCCTAAGGCCTAAGTTCTAACCACCAAGACGACCATTCCATCTTTGGAGGAGCAGGTGAAAAACTCGAAAATTATACATCGCTTTTTTAACAATGCATAATTAACAAGGGAAAAACCACCTTGGAATAACCGGATTGATGTCTAAGTCCTAGGAAGGCCAAGTCCTTTACAAAAGTCATCTTGCTAGTACATTTATTACAATAGCCCCACAGGGTATGAACATGTGGGAAAAGAAAAAGGAGCGCCACTAAAGGCTTGATGGACTTCAAAATATTGATGATGAACACTTAACATGTTCAATCTTTGCTCGCTCGCTTGAAATTCCAACTAAGTACAACTTAGCTGGTAACACACCCAAGGAATGCACCCTCTTGAATAACAAGGATATGGAAATGGAGATTATGTATGCAAATGCGCCCTCCCATAATAGAAATCTCACCTAGTAAGTCTGTACGACCAGTAAAGAGTTAAAAAATAACATTGGTAGGGATAAAATCGCCCTCTAAAGAAAATTAGTAGCCAGGGTAGATGTGTTTAGATTGACCCGACTCCCTCGGATCTGGAAGTGCGCCCTCCTACATTTGCAACAATCCCAGCAGTGTGCACGTTGAGATGAACGGGGAAGGAACTTGCCCTTCTTTCCCTTTTGACCACACTAGCATGATTTTCCTCCAAGATTAGGCACAATAGTAGATATGAATTATATACCCTCTAGGTTGGCTAGGATGAAAAGATTTCGCCATTGAAACCAATGCTTGTTGACGGTTTTCGTCCTCAACACTTCAAAAAGCTCAGAGAGCTCTCAAATCGACTTCTCCAAAGAATAATAATGAATGAATGATTGAGAATGAAGTCAAATCCCCTTTTTATAATCTCCTAATGACTTTTCCTTTTTCCCCCTCTTTCTTTTATAAAATAATTTTATAACCTTTTAAACTCCTTTTTAGTGTCGAAAAGTGATTACTTGGCTTCTAAGACATTACCGGACATCGAAAGTCCTTTCTCATCATCCCATCCTTTAGATCTTTTTGTTTTAGTTCCAACAAGCTATTACATGAAGGTATTCCCTTAGATAATATGGTCCAAATAACATCTTTAGTGTATTTAATTAAAGTATGCTCAATAATAACCCAAAACTACGGAAATTTTTGGAATGCCATGGGACCAAGGGCGAACTGTGCGGAAATGATCTTGATGATGACATATGGTGATAATTTTATAATTTTATAACCTTTGATGTATGATGAACATTGAAAAGTATGACTTGCATCCCAATGCCAACTTGGACATCTTTCATCCCAAATATCCAAAGGCTCCTATTGTACTATACCCTTGGATAGGGATGTCTTTACAAGAATCTCCCACTCAATATGACACCAACTCTTAATCTCTCTCCAATCCAACCCTTGAAAAGGACCTTGTGCGTAAGCGCTATCACAAGGAATAGTCCCACCAGTATAATTGATCCTTGGTAAAGGAAACCCATCATGCCACCAAGTAGATCCCCCATCATCTGCTCTCGAAATCCTCCCAAAAATAAAGGGGGTCAATCGTGAGAGTTCCTGGGACTCTCATGATTCATCCACTCTAGAAGTGAGGTCCTGCATGAATAGAATCTGGTCATACGACACTACTCATCATGGTGCCTGTAGATTTGTACATCTCTTGCCAAAATGTATTGATGGTTGCGTTGTCTTGATCAAAGTTACTATCCTTGGTCAATCAACATGACCTAATGGTCTCCTTGTGAACCCAGCATGATACCATCCCTGAAATGTTGATCCTACCATACTGCTCCGATGACCATGTGCTGAAAGGTGCAGATACATCGTCTCAAGTCTGTCCTGTGACGAAGGTGGGCTGCCATAATCCTACTAAATAATCATACTCTGACTTGCGCAGCCATCTAGTATCAAGTCATGCATTCTCTCCTATGTCTCGTCACATCATACTCGAGATCCCTCCAGGGGAATCTCTCTCTGATCTGCAGACAGAACCTGAGGTGTCCATCTATAGGTGTCTCATGTATAGTCCTCAAGATCTCGGCCCTAAGTGTAGACTCTAAGACGAGGTATATGGTATCTTAGTAGTAGATGATGTCATCCACTACCTTGTATTGGTCATCCTAGATGCACCAATCCATCAACTCACCAGCGAAATATTCCACCAAAGTAAGCTAAACCCATGTGTCCTCAATCGCATCCTGCTGTGACCATACATCCCGTTAGCTGACCACATGGTCATCATCTGTAACATCCACTCGACCATGCTCCCTGTCCTCGTCCTGTTGATATCCCATCTGATAATCCATCTTTGAAGTTTGGTCTGTGTCACACCTGTATTCTGTGTGTATTGCTGTATCCTCCTATACACTCACTCTACTGCTGTCATCTGAACCAGGATCCCACACATCTGTAATATTCCCATATCGAAAAACAAGGGATGCGTCCATGTCACTATCGGCTAGTACCTGGAGTATGTGTCCAATCGACACATTTGTAACTACAACCGGAGCCATTAATGGCCCCTCCACAAGAGGTGTCTCATAACCTCCATACTTCCCAGCATGTATAGAGTCAACCATGTCTGATTCACGCCTCTCCTCTCATGCCTGTAACTCTAAATGCGGCTCCTCCCTTGCATGCTCAACTTCTACACATTCTTCCTTCCTTAATGCAGGTTCTCCATCCAACGCTGATCCAATATGTGTTTCCCAATCACCAGCCTCAAGGCTGGTCCTCTTGGCTGGCTTGATAATTTTTATGGCAATATCTTCTTTAGTCTTCATATGCTCTTCAATTGTAGCTTCGATAAGTGGCTCTTTTTCAATCTTGAAGCCATCTTGAAGTGTCATGTGCTCCTCATTTGTAGATGTATGGAGTATTTCTTCTTTAGGGCTGCCACATGATGACAAATTTTTGCCTTCCTCATGATCACTTGTATGCTGATCAGTGACTGTTGATTTTCCACACTCTAAACCAAACACTTAATATAGACTTTGGATACTTCTTTTGTAGATACACCATGTCTTTCTTTCTTGTTTTGTGATGTAAATCGTCTTGACTCTTGATAAAGAATCTTCAAAGCGCTGCAAGCTATGCTCTAACCTCTGTTGTGTTTTAACAAGGTCCTTCATTATCTCCTCCCAGGTAGGCTTCTTTTCCTCTATTGGCGAGGCAGGAAGGAAAGTACGTAACAGTCTGCCATCTATAATTCTTCCCATTTATGTAACCTCTTTTACACTTTATGTATGAAACTGCTTATAATATCATGTTCCTCTTGAGTTCCCACAGCTGGCGAGAAACATGCTCTGATACCGCTGTAATATACCTTGCTTGGTGTAGAACAATTTCTTACTAACTGATGAAGATCTTAGATGGATGGTTAGAGACAATTTCTTAGTTTATCAACCAGAGTATTTAATGCATAAATCTCACAACCCAGATCTGATAGTTTATGTTGACTGTTGGTCTAACTTTGAATGATCATTCCATGAATCAATGAGTTTAGAAATAAGAGCATTGCTGTAGGTTATATCCTTGCTAGGAGTCATAATTTAGTACCCCTCTGCTGTTGGATTCAGTTATTGGTCTTTTAACAATTATTGGTAAGTTTTCTGCTGTAGCTAACTACCAATGCCAACTTTTATGAAACTCTGTCCTGAACTTTATGCTATTGGGTTTATTGGGGGTTTACCAAATGGAAATGGGGAATATTCATCATGCATAACTTTTGTTACACAACAGTATTACTACACAAAATAACTACGCTCAAGTAAACATTTCAGATCTGCAATTTTTAGTAAAGAAAGCGTTACATGCCTGGAAATGATGGACAGAGGCACTTGGATTGTATAATCTCAATCGACAGTAGTTAATATGCTATGATGCGGGATTGGTCTCCACAATGAATACTACTTCCTATTCAATCTCAGTTTGCAAACAATGATTGGGAACTGCTATAGATAACTCACCCTTTTTCCTTTGATATGCTACTACATGAATGAGGCCTGCACCACTGTTAATAAATGAGGCCTGAATGATGGCAAATCTGTAGCTAGCATAACATAAAGAGTTTTCCCTTGTTGATAGGCAGATTAGAGCCACGTTGTAGATGAAAGTCACACCCAGGCAACTGCTACAGGAAAGAGAAATATGCCCTCACTCTTTATTTGCCCACAACCTGAGATATTCACCCAAGGAATGCGCCCTCTTGAATAGCAAGGATCTGGAAATGAAGATTATGAATGCAAGTGTGCCCTCCTGTTTCCGCCTTACATGTACCTAGGGGGAATTAGCGCATCAAAAATCTTCAAGTTGCTAAGTGCGTCCTTGGGGGCAAGTCTCGAGTCAAGTGCTGTCACCTAATCCTGACTCCTCCGTTTAGGCAACTCTGAATGGAGCCAAGGGGGGTAGTCCCTATTAAAGAGTTACTAAGGCTCTAGATTTTATTAAGTTACGGATGGGATGGTTTGTTAGGAGTTTATAAGTGATTGACTGAAACATGATACTGCAATTTATAGTTTAGTTCAACAACATAAAAAGATATGGCATTCATAACATGATATGACTGAAAATAGAAATAAGGATACAAATTAAACCAGTGCCAAAATGGAGTCCAAGTAAATAAGTGCTGCTGAAAATGAGAAATGTTTTGCAGTGTACTTGGTCAGTTTTAATTTATTCAATGATGAGTGAGTTGAGGGGAAAAAGGGATTCCCAATATACCATGAGGTACTGGGAATATGTCTGGATTATGAGAAGAGTGGCTCCGCACGGGAAAATGTGGGCTAGATGGAGTCGTGGGGGGGGGGGGGGGNGCCACTATTTCTCAGGCTCGTTACGCCGACTTTCCGTAATGTTTTGGGAAGTTTTTTTATTAATGTGAGTTTGCTTAGTTAGATGTGAGAAATCAATTAGTGTGCATTCTTGCTTTTGATTATCCCAAAGCTCAGGGTGAACCTGCGATGGGAAAGAGCATACATCGGAATGGAAAATTGTTTATTCCAAATTGATATTGTAAAACGAAAAAAATGTGAGAATGGTGAGACTAATTACTACGACAAGGAATATCTTTTCCCCAAACGAGCAAGCTCTTTTGGGTAATTCGGTAGATTAATGCCAGGTTAGTATTGCTTTCCAAAACCAAATAGAATAATGACACCTCAAAGAAAAAGAACAAAAAAGATTATACTACCCCTATGACAAAGAGTATCTTTTCCCCAATCGAGAGGAATCTCTTGGGTAATTTGGCAAAGCAACGTCGGATTAGTTCTAAATGAAGAAAGCAAATAAATATTGATTGCGTTAAAATCAAACAAAAACTAAAGCTAATGTAAAGACTTGCAAAAAAGTAAACAATCACACAACAGGGAGATACAGGTTTCCCCCAATTGGGGGAAGGGGGTTGTGGGAGCCGTAATCCCACTTTCTTTTTATTATGATTATTTACAATGCTAACAGGAAATACCACTTGGTCCTTATAAACTTGGATCCAAGGGTTTACAATGCCAAAACTTGAAAATATGAAGAAAGTAGACGCCTCGAGCCCTGGATGGCTTAATTTTAGTGAAATTTCGCCATAGTTCCTCTCTATTCTTTCGTTAAACCCACAAAACCAGCAAGCAAACAAAGTTAAAAAATGATGGTATGCATAAATGAAAGATAAAAAAAAAGCAGGGTTTGGTACTTAGAAAAATATTGAAAATTTTGCTAAGTGTAAGTACCAACTCACTAGCCTAGATCTAGTAAAATAATAAAACTTTGACAACGTTTTTAGATCTATCTGCTCGAACATGCTAAAACAAGTAGATTTGAGGAATAAACTTTGAAATAATAAGATCTACTTATTTAGCATTTGTAGAACAAAGTAATCGGAGAAGAGAGAAAGTTTAGTTTGAGAAGATGGGAAGAAAACATCAAGCTCTTGCTTGATCATTTTGTGAAGACTTTTAAAGATCCTGCAAACAATGGAATTAGCTTTAAAAAATGCCGAAGAGAAGAGAAGGGACAACTTAGTTCAAATCCTCCTTCGAATCTGTGACCTACACAACTATGAGAAAATCTTTGCACAAAAAATGGATTAGATCTAGTGTGTTTGAAGAAAAGAAATTAAAAGAGCCTCAATACAACCGAGTATAGTTGGGTACTCTCATATCTCTCAAAATCAAAGCACAAGCAAGCAAGTTAACAACTGTAAATGCTTATTCTATGTGTTTTAGAAAAACCCTCTAAGCTAGATCTATTAACAACTTTGGCAAAGGAAATCAAAGCAATACAATATCACCTCATAGAGTCAACATTCATCCAATGGCACAATGTGGACTTCCAAAGCCTTCAACTTTTATTAATCAAAATAATCACAGTGTTACAATGAGCAGAGGTTCCTTGCATCCCCCTGAATGAGGAAGAAGTCTTTGCTTTTAGAGAGTTACCAAGCCCCAACGAGGCACAACTACCACTGAAGATGACAAAGCGTGAGCTTGAGTGAAGGTGAAGCGTTGGAGTTTAAGTGGAGTATAACTCCAAGGGATGTGCCACCTCTCATAAGAGAGATGTGCTCCCATCCGTACACCTCACCAAATTCCCACGAATTTACACATGCAAATCGCCATTTAATCACATGCTTGAATTATGAGTTGAACTCACCTTGATTTAGGAAGGTGACGCCATATTACTCCAAGTCACTCCATGCCAATAGGATGAGGCCACCCAATCCAATGTGAGGGCCCGCAATTTAATCACTTCGTGAGCTTGAAGAGGGGCGAATAACAAAACTTGGTTTCAGTCGTTAGTTTCCAAATCCACCATAAAAGTGATGCTTTTAGATTTTGATGATGTCATCTATCACATAAAACACTAAACGACACTTCCTCCATGTCATTCCATTAATATTTTAATGACTTTTGACTTTAGTGTCAATTTGTCATAATTTAGCATTTTTTTTCCTCTTCGTTGCACTGATAGCTAAATAATGCCATATGGGACAGAATAGTCACCCAGAGCATGGGAAAAGTGGCGGTGTAAAGGAGGTGCTCTGAGCTAGAAAATGAGCCCATCCATGCCAAAAACGGATTCCGGATCACACTTTTATTACATTTTGAATTTTTCCATTTAAACCATTAAAAAATGCCCTAAAATTGCGGAAAAAATTATTTTTTTTCAGAAAAAAAAACCGAAGGGGGACCTACTACATGTTCATAATGACTCAAAACCATGTCTAACACGCTTATATACATAGACACATGAACTTTTATAGCCTCCTAGGGTTTAACCACCAAGACTAAAATTCCAGCTTTGGAGGAGCGGTGAAAATCTCGAAAATTATACATCGCTTATTCAACATTGCATAATTGACAAGGGAAAAAACACCTTGGAATGATCAAATTGATGGCGAAGTTCTTTGCAAAATTTTTGTTGTGTTAGAACATGTATTACAACGTTCCCAAGGGGTATGAACATGCATTTATTAAAAAAGATGGGACCACACTTGGTCCTGATGTAACCACGGACTTCTGAGCACTGAGAATGAATAACTGGCTTGTTCATGACTTTAGTGGCTCACTGGAAATCCATTAAGTGCAAAATTAGTTGATAACACCTCCCACAATAGAAATCTCACCCAATAAATTTGTACAGCCAATAAAGAGTTAAAGACTGATGGTTTAGACTGATGTGACTCCCTCAGATTTGGAAGTGCACCCTCTTGCATTTGCAATAGTCACAACAATGTGCATGTTGAGATGAATGGTGAGGGAACTCACCCTTCTTTCCCTTTCAACCACAGTTTCACAATTTTCCTCCAAGATTAGGCACAATAGTAGATCTGAATGATCTATCCTCGGTTGGTTTGGATGGATAGATTTCACCATCGAAACCAATGCTTGCCTAGGGTTTCCATCCTCAACACTTCAAAAAGATCTGAGAGCTCTAAAATCGATTTCTCCAAAGAATAATAATGTATGAATAAATGAGAATGAACTCAAATCCCCTTTTTATGATCTCCTAACGACTTTTCCTTTTTCCCCCTTTTTCTTTTATAAAATGATTTTATAACCTTTTAAACTTCTTTTTAGTGCCGAAAAGTGATTACTTGGCTTCTAGGACATTACTAGGCGTTGGAAGTCCTTTCTCATCATCCCATCTTTTGAATCTTTTCTTTTCGATTCCAACGAGCTATTACACGAAGGTATTCCCTCGAATAATCTGATCCAATAATAACCCAAAATGACAAAAATCGTGGGGATGCTGTGGGACCAAGAGCGAGCTATGCGGAAATGATCACGACGATGAAATAGGGTGAATGGACTAGCCTGGGCTCGTAGAATTCCTCCAAATCGCTTGAGTCCATTGTTATCCTCATTTTATTCCTCATAAAGCCACCTTTGACTGCAGAACTGGAGAATCCAAAAATGGGGACATTACATAGAACATATCAAACTTGTCCTCCAAGGAATATAGAGCTAAAAGAGATGAGTGATCCATCCCAAAGTGGACAAAAGTCCTCAAACTGTGCACCAATTTGACCATAAATTCATGCCAAGTAGGAAAGAAATACCACACGTGCGATCTCTTACAGAATTTTGTGCACGTGGCACGTGTGGTATTTCCATATGGTGTGCCCCCTCATATGCACGAATCAAACCATAGAAAAGTGTGCTAGGAGGTGAGTGCTCCAATGATTTAGCTCCTCCCAATGTCTATCATGTAACTCCAAGTGAAATAATGCACAAATAATCGAAGGCGTTCAAGAGAGAGGCTCTCATGTGGTTAAGAAGGGGTGAATAATGAGCCTAGGTGATCATTGCCATGAGCACAACACATGCACTAGGTTGGTGCTCCACTTAGGGTAACCAAATATGTCTTGACATCATAAAATGTACATTAATTAAACCCCCAAATGCTAGGGCATTCACGTTAGATAGTCCTCAACCATGTATAACTTCTTAAAAATGCCTCCAAGGCATTATGTGACTATGTAGAGTGCTCAATAAATAATGCACAATGCCATCATATGAAGCCATATACACAAGTACATCATCCAAACTCAATATAATATTATAATGTCCACCTGTTAAGAGAAACACCTCCAAAGATATACATCCTAGGGACATCCATCTCTTGCACCAAGTCACTTGATAAATATCCTATAACCAATATAGAGAAATACACCTATATCACATACTCCAACCATGCCACCTACTCAAAATGCCAAGGTCAAGTCCATAATGAAAAATAGTGATAATATGTTGTAGGACTTATCACCTAGGCAAATCATGCCACAAATTGCTACCATCATCATACTAATCAAAAGTTGTCTTGCTACGTGGTCATATGATGTCTCGACCACATCATCACCTCAAGACCTTCGATACTGATGCTAGACTTGGGGTTAACTGTAACAATATCTTTGCATTACGCACCTCTTGACACCACACAACTATTTGCCAAAGACGAGACATTCAACAACTACCCAGCCTTCCATGTGGCTAGTGATATATCATAAGGGTAATGCTAGGGAAGGTGTGTGTGTCCATAAACACCCTCGTGGATACCGAATGTGATGCATCTATTCTATATCAATCATTAGGACCCATAGAAAAATGGAAGTGGAGCCTCATTCAACATGAGGAGTAACATATTGGATCACTTATGTCATCAGGAAATGCCTGTCATGTGCAACTAAATCACGATGAAAGAACCTCATACAACATGAGGGGTAGTAGGGATATTGTCACCCACTTCTTCGCCTTGGATGTTAGAAGATGATAGTTGATTACTGTGTTGCCTCAGTGATTATACTTTGAACCCTTTCCCATATTGTTCTTTTCTTTTGCCTCTCTTTCAGCACTCCCAATGTTCACTCATCTTTAAAAATTTTAGTACCATTGACCAAGAGTGGCCATTATTGGACATTAATATTCATTGATGAAAAAATCACCAAAAAATCGGTGACATCGTGATATAAATCTTAAACAAATAATCAGCCCGAAAAAAAATCGCAAAAATTTGAAAAATTCGGCACAGGTAAAAATCGACCAAAATCGGGGAGAAACTGGCAAATATGGGAAAAATTGGCAGACAAAGTTTGACCCTATTTAAGTGCTAATTTTTTTTATTTTTTGAACTTACTTTTCTTTGCAGCTGTTGGAGAATGAGAGGGAAGGCATTTACCATCATCAACAACCCCAAACCATTAATCTCATCATAGTCGAAGCTTTTTTTGTTGGAGCAGGGATCAAGGCCATTCCAGAAATAATTTTAACAATGTATTGGATTGCATTCTAAGACATTTATGAACTATCTTGTTTATCACTGGAATCTTATAAAGTCTTTGACAAACTAGGTATGCAGTTTCTCATTCATTCGAAAGGAAATGGGAGTAAAAAATTATATAGTGAAGGCAAGCTAATGACAGGGGCTTATAAAATATCAGTTTTATGTTAAAGCAAGATGACTAGCGAAAATTGACATTTATTCTGTATGTATGTATAGCATTTGGTGCAACGAGTATTTAAATTTTGATTGGAGGATAGGATTGTAGGTATTGAATTAGTGATTCTAAAATGTTGATGTATTGGTAACTTCGGAATGTATTCATCCGTATTTCTTATGTATTGTAACCCGATGTTTATTCCGGGATGTATTTGTAATGGACTTGAGTCATGTCATACCCCGATGTTTATTCCGGGAAGTTTCTATAATCTAAACAAGTCATGTCAAGTCATTGTGGGTAACCCTCCTATTGGTCAAGGGTTAAAGTCCCAACAGTTATGGGGCACTAGGGTTATTAGATTATCCTAGAGAAGTCGACCCTATGTGAGTCATTGCGAGTCATTGTAAGTCGGGGCAATAGTCCCCACCATTGTGTTAAGGATAAACCTCCTTGTTGGTCGGAGGAGGCAAAGTCCCCACAAGTTGTGGGGCACTAGGGTTATTAGACACTCTTAGAGATGTCGGTTCTAGTAAGTAATTGTTAAGTGAGGCCGGCATGTTGGAGTGGGTTTCAAGTGAACGAAAGAATATAAATAGAGAGTGAGTCTCTCTATTTATCACACACACACTCACTCATTGGGGTGCATGAGTGAGTGAGGAGAAGTTCTCTCAAGTGAGAGAGAGAGACAGAAGCTGTGGGGATCATCTTTATGTTTTCAGGTTTTACTTTTGGTGCTGATTCTATCTCTGAGGAAGTTGCGGGGTTTTCTCCTTTATGGTTTCCCCGAGGAAAATTCTTTGTGTCTCTTGTCTCTTGTGTTGTGCTTGTGTTTTATTGTTGTGCATGTTATTCTCTCAGTTAAAGATCCTAAGATCATAATGGTAGCTTGAATGATAAAAATCTAACATGGAATCAGAGCTAACTTGAGAAGAAGACATTGTGCAGCTGCAGAAGCTAGGGCTTCTTACTTTTTAGGTCTCTATCCACAATCCATCAGCAAAAGTATGCTAGGCTGACTCTCCATTGAAGGGCGCATCTTTCTGTTGAAGCGGAATTCGATTTCTAGCATTTTCAGTTTTGGTGTGGGAAATTAGGGCTTTCTATAGAAGAGGAATTTTTGAGTGAGCCCGGCATAGGATTGTTCTCCTCATCAAAATCGATGTTTAGAGACCTGGATCAAGATTTTTGGTTGGGTGAAACTCTGGGAAAGTCAAACCCTAGTTTGACCCCGAGTTAGAAAAACCCTAAATACTAAAAATGCTAAGTTTTGGTACATTCACTATATCTCGAGATTGGCGAAGGATCAGGAGCTGAAAATTGCAGAGGCTGAAGATAAAATCTTGATTTACACTGTATCCAAAATTCAGCCTCAGATTCGCTATATTCTGGGAGATATGATCCCTCCAATTTAGCGTTCTAGCCTCTTCCAGAATTCATCCCTAAACAGGACACCTGGGAGAATGGCTATATCTTGAGCTACAGAGGTCCAAATGAGATTTCTGAAGATGTTCTAGAAAGGGCACGGACTGTACTCTCTGTGGTCTGAGTTTCAGACTCCGAAGATGAACCAGTGACATGTGGCAGTCTGTACAATTTCGTTGTTTTGAATAGTCCTGTAACAGGTCACCTTGGGAAAATGACCATAAGTCCCAATTGGTGAAACCAATTCCAATGAAACTTGTGGTGTTGAAACAGGGACATGCGAGGCTACCTCAGTGCGAAATTTCAGAGACAGAGGAGCAGTAATTTAAGAGATACCGCAGAAACAGTAACAAGCATTTCTGCAGAAGAATTTGGAAAACTAGGGCTCCCTGTTCCGGGAGCTTTCCTCCACTGTTTTCAGAAAAGGAGTACATTGGACAGCTCAACTTGAAGAGATCTATCTTTTTATCCAATCAGATCTGAAAGATTCCAAGTTTTGAAAATTAGGGTTTCTCTGACAAACCCTAGATCAGCCAGCGCCGGAACCAGGATGGACACCTCAAATTGGTAAGATCTAATCTTTTGCTATTTTCATTTGAGGTTCTCATTTCAAAGTGATCTACCACATTAGCTTGATGATAAGCTTGGTGAAGTTGACAACTTCCAAGCATGAAAGTATTTGATCTCTCTAAAGAAAACGAATTGGACACCTACATGAGTAGAGAGGTTCCAGTTCCAGAGGGAGATGAGGCTCAAATCCTTACACAAGAAGAACTTGGTCAAGGCCAAGAAGATCATTGTTGATTCAATCACGGATCACATTGTAGTATTGTACCACAAGTGTCTTCCCTAAAGACACCGAAGATGTTTGATTTCTTGACCAAGCTATTTGAAGGGAAGAACATACATCGGAATATGACTTTGAGAAAATAGTTGAAGAATGTGAAGATCCAGAATGCAGAGACCATACAGTCATACTTTACGGGGGTCTCTCAAATCAGAGAACAACTTGAAGCGGTAGAAGAAGAAGTGAAGAATGCAGAAGTGGTGATAGCCACCTTGAATGGCCTCCCAGGGTCATGGGATTCACTCATTCTAGGAATGTTTGCCAGAAGGAAGTGATTACTTTCAGTAGACTCTGGGAAGAAGAAGAAGCTCGACTCATAATAAGAGAAGAGAAGATGGGAGCAACTAAAGATCAAGCTCTCACCATCCAAAGAAGATTCCTCAAGCAATGAGGAATATGAAGATATCAACTCTTGAAGAACCTCTTATCCATTTTAGCATTTGGATAAGAAACGATGCTATTATGAATGAAGAAGACGATGAAGCTGAAGGCTCAAGAAGGAGTCTACCCACGAAACAAATAAAGATAAGTATTCAATTGTCATTTCATAATATTGTTTTGTTATGCATTTGTTTATATTCAGTTGATGTATTATGCATGATAGGATGTTTGCATTAATGACAGTATACTACTAAATATGCATGTGATGGGTAAGTAGCTCATGGTGCTATACAACTCTCCATTGCTACTTACCTAGAATGAAACCTCTTTGCTGACATATTGGATTAGTGCACAATCTCAATGTTGTCCTGGTAGAGATGGAAGGCATCTAGAAAAGTTTCTGTGAGATATGGATGAATGTTGTATTGGCTAAAGTACTTGCATGATCATATATTTATGCATAAGAATTTGCCAGTATGAATATTCCTTATGAAATGTTTCTAACCATACAAATGCATTTGACTTGTAGGAAAGATCGCATACAAGCAAAGAAGGATGAGACTTGTTTCTAAGAACAAGTGACGACAGTTCAAGTTGAAGAATAATATGACGAATGTAGCGACATCATTGATGCAAAACCTTCCAGCTATGAAGAAGTTCAAGAAGAATGATGTCTAGGATGTAGTATCGATACGTGAAGGAAAGTTCATAGTTCCATCATGCAGTAGATGGAAACATCATGGGATAACACATACATGATGAGCTTGATGAAGATCTGAACCTATGCTACAAGGTTGATAGACGATGACAAGCTCACAGATGGGTGTGAGAAGAACTTTTGAAAAAGTTCAAGATAGAGGATCTTGGTATCCAGTGATCCTAGATGGATACATAGAATATTAGTAGCAGAGGAAGCTACTTGTCACTCCAGTACATAATGTTTCAGTGCATAGAGTATGGAAGACAGAGGGAGTATGATGCTTCAGAGGGAGTGACTGCAGAAGATCCTAAGGTTCAACATGGTACGACAAGATGGATAGATTACTGATGACTCTAGGCTTTACTGAGAGTAAAGTGGATTCCGACCTTTGCTTCAAGGTTGAAGGCGGAAGACCGGTGATGCTCCTGTTATGTGTCGATGCACTGTTTTATAGGCATGGAGGTGTGGACAAGGGAAGTATGCAGTAGAGATCCTGAAGAGGTTTAGGATGATGGACTGCATGACCACACCTATGGCATCGAACCTGAAGCCATTGAGTGTTGTTTCATCAGAGACGGTTGATGCTACGATGTATCGTCAGATGATTGGTTCCTTGATGTACTTTACGAATACGAGACCAGATATTTGCTTTGCTGTGAACACATTGAGACATGTTCACCTGATGGGTGCAAAGCATGCAGTGAGGTACCTGAAGGGTACAGTTGATTATGGGCTCAAGTATGAGTCGAATCAGAAGATTAACCTGGAGGGTTATGTTGATTCAGATTGGGCAGGCAGTGCCATCGATAGGAAGAGCACTTTAGGGTGTTGCTTCAGTATGGGATCAGGTGTGATCTCTTGGTTTTAGCAGGAAGCAATCCTGTGCGGCACTAAGTACAGCTGAAGTAGAGTATGTTGCAGCTTGTTCAGCTAGTTGTGAGGCAGTATGGCTGAGGAAGCTACTGTTTGATTTATTTGATCTCTAGTTGGATGCTACTTGTATACATTGTGACAACCAGAGTTGCGTGAAGTTGTCATAGAATCCAGTGTTCCATGACAAGTCGAAGCATATCGAGATCAAGTATCACTATATCAGGGATATGGTGCAAAGGGGAGCAGTAAAGCTCCAGTATGTTGCGACGGAGGAATAGATAGCTGATGTGTTGACGAAGCCATTGGCTAGGGTGAAGTTTGAGTACTTCAGGGAGAAGCTAGGTGTTCTCCAGATCGAGGTTTCCTCCAAGGGAAAATGATGAGACCCATAGCCATTCTGACATGGTGAGAGGATTGGTTCCTTCCATGGTCAGATGTAAGGGCTGAGCCATTCTGTCATGGTGAGAGGATTGGTTCCTTCCATGTCAGATATGAGTGCTGAATCCGTAAGCCATTCTGATGAGTAGGTCAGATGCAAGCGCTGAGCCATTCTGTCATGGTGAGAGGATTGGTTCCTTCCATGTCAGATATGAGTGCTGAATCCGTAAGCCATTCTGATGAGTAGGTCAGATGTAAGCGCTGAGCCATTTTGTCATGGTGAGAGGATTGGTTCCTTCCACGTCAGATATGAGTGCTGAATCCGTAAGCCATTCTGACGAGTAGGTTTCTGACGAGTAGGTCAGATGTAAGGGCTGAGCCATTCTGTCATGGTGAGAGGATTGGTTCCTTCCATGTCAGATATGAGTGCTGAGCCATTCTGATATGACTGTAGGATTGGTTCCTACATGATCAGATATAAGGGCTATTGCCATTCTTGGAATGGAGCTGCCTGGTGAGGTACCAGGAATACTTGGTCTAGGACTGAGGGCCATTCTGATATGACTGTAGGATGTGTTCCTACATGATCAAATGTGAGCGCATGGCCATTCTGATGTGATTGAAGGATGTGTTCCCACTTGATCATATATAAGGGCTGTTGCCATTCTTGGAGTGGAGCTACCTGGTGAGGTACCAGGAACCCTCAACCTGGGGTTGAGAGCCTTTCCATCATGGTTGCGGGATGTGTTTCCGCATGGGTGGTTGTGAGTGCAGAGCCTTTTCATCATGGTTGCAGGATGTGTTCCCGCATGGGTGGATGTAAGTGCAGAGCCCTTCCATCATGGTTGCAGGATGTGTTCTCGCATGGGTGGATGTAAGTGCAGAGCCCTTTCATCATGGTTGCGGGATGTGTTCCCGCATGGGTGAAAGAGTAGAGCCTTTTTAGCATGGTTGCAGGATGTGTTCCCGCATGGCTAAATGTGAGTGCTGGGCCTTTCTGATGTGATTATAGGATTGGTTCCTACATGATCAGATGTGAGTGCTGGGCATGCCTTTCTGACGAGTAGGTTAGATGTAAGTGCTGGGCGGGCCATTCTGACTTGGTGTCAGATATAAGCGCTGAAGAAGACCTACATGGAGGCTATGCCTACAACCAACATGAAAAAGGGCTGGCTCTGTAGAACTTCCTGTGACGAGAAGAATCATAAGATAGCACCCGTGGTACTGATCCAGATTGAGTGAGGATCTAGATCTAATGATGATCCAGATCGAGTGATGATGTCCAGTGATGATGCAGATCCAGTGATGATGATCCAGATCGAGTGATGATCTAGATTCAGTGATGATGATCCAGATCGAGTGATGATCTAGATCTAGTGATGATGATCTAGATAGAGTGATGATCTAGATTCAGTGATGATGATCCAGATCCAGTGATGGTGATCCAGATTGAGTGATGATCTAGATCCAGTGATGGTGATCCAGATCGAGTGATGAGCTAGATCGATCCAGTGATGATGATTCAGATTGAGTGACGATCCAGATCCAGATGAAGATGACTTGAAGATGAAGATGATGAGAACTCAATGATGATCCAGATGATACAGAGAAGAAGACTTGTGCTGATAAATTGTGTCAAGAGAATACCTTCCTAGTTAAGAGGGAGTGTTGATGTATTGGTAACTTCAGAATGTATTCATCTGTATTTCTTATGGATTGTAACCCGATGTTTATTCCAGGATGTATTTGTAATGTACTTGAGTCATGTCATACCCTGATGTTTATTCCGGGAAGTTTCTATAATTTAAACAAGTCATGTCAAGTCATTGTGGGTAACCCTCCTATTGATCAAGGGTTAAAGTCCCCACAGTTATGGGGCACTAGGATTATTAGACTATCCTAGAGAAGTCGACCCTAGGTGAGTCATTGTGAGTCATTGTAAGTCGGGGTAATAGTCGCCACCATTGTGTTAAGGATAAACCTCCTTGTTGGTCGGAGGAGGCAAAGTCCCCACAAGTTGTGGGGCACTAGGGTTATTAGACACTCCTAAAGATGTCGGCTCTAGTAAGTAATTGTTAAGTGAGGCTGACATGTTGGAGTGGGTTTCAAGTGAACGAAAGAATATAAATAGAGAGTGAGTCTC
Source organism: Pseudotsuga menziesii (assembly GCA_001517045.1). Lineage (NCBI taxonomy): Eukaryota > Viridiplantae > Streptophyta > Pinopsida > Pinales > Pinaceae > Pseudotsuga > Pseudotsuga menziesii. The sequence continues at coordinate 196,373 of LPNX010256180.1, forward strand.
TCTATTTATCACACACACACTCACTCATTGGGGCGCATGAGTGAGAGAGGAGAAGCTCTCTCAAGTGAGAGAGAGAGAGACAGAAGCTGTGGAGATCATCTTTATGTTTTTAGGTCTTACTTTTGGTGCTGATTCTATCTCTAAGGAAGTTGCGGGGTTTTTTCCTTTATGGTTTCCCCGAGGAAAATTCTTTGTGTCTCTTGTCTCTTGTGTTGTGCTTGTGCTTTATTGCTGTGCATGTTATTCTCTCAGTTAAAGATCCTAAGATCATAATGGTAGCTTGAATGATAAAAATCTAACATAAAACACCATCTATGTCCAATAAAACCTTAGAGACATAACTTCAATTATTGTCTTGCACACTTTTAGTGACCACCACCTTCACCTTTTGCAACACTACTATCCATTAAGAAGACACCAAAACATTAGCATATATGTATCATTTATTCTCATGGATCTAGGGTTTAGATTGCAATTGCTTTGTGTTTGTATTCATGGCATGGCTCAAATACTTCCAATGGAAGCCTTGAGAGCCACAAAGGTCTTATGAACATAGCTAATAGGACAAACCTTTTCAATGTTTATTTATTGGATCATTGACTATACACCTACCTAGACTCCTCTCCTCTCAACCATCTTATACAACTGCCAAGTGGTACACCATGGTTTTGACTCATGATGATGAGATACATTTATATATTTGATGTTTTTTTGTATTGGTTGTTCACTTTTGAGTTCTTGTTTGGACAACTATCAAGGTTCAGGATTCAGTATTGACTTTGATGTATCATTTTTTATCTGTCATCTGCTAGATTGTATATATCAATGTTTTTCCTATGTTTACGTGCCGGTGTGTTTATTTGATGTTATTGTTGGTTTATATGTTTAAAAAATTGAAAAAAAGTTATTTTGTATTTTTTAATGCTTGGTGCAGTTCGCTGATTATTTCTGACCTTTCTCTGATGTTGCTGAGAAGTTCTATTTTGGAACCCATGCTATTTTTTTGCGGATGCTGATTTTATCAACAATGTTTACAGTATTTTTTTGGGGAAATACTGCTTATGATAATTTACAACTGTGTTTTTAGCTAAGCATCTACTATATGAGAGCTGTTTCTATGCCATCGAAATCACCTAGGACATGCTTCTAGTCCTGTTCACACCCACTTGGGGTTTTTAAACATGTGTCTCACTAATACAAACCCAATCACCTCCCTGCTTGTTGCTTGACCACACTCCCATGGTTAATATTTAAATAAAATTAACCCTCCAAGTAGATTGAGAATCATTGTGGTCAACTGGGTTGTGAGTGGGCGTGTTATCCTCCCCACCCAGGTTCAGTTCCAACATGTTGATCTCTTAAAAGAGTATATTGTTGAAAAATCCTTGAGCTTCTGTAGAATCTGGTTTACGCTAGGTACCATCCTCAGAATGAGGGGAAGTGCCCAGCAGGTCTCATCGGAAAATATGTTACATGAAAAAAGGGAAAAAATAGATTGGGAATCGTTGTATATGGCATATGTATAAGCCTTTTATAATAAGGACTAGCTTACACTGTTAGAATGATTGAAATTTGATCTTTGAGTTGTGTCTCCATCATAATTTGTATGTCTGAATATCATCTCTAACTCAATGTATGTCAATCCCCTGCTAAGTAAACATTTCCTAATGTATTTTTTACAATTGTAAAGCCTCTTGAAAAACAAGCTTGTAGTGGAAAGGAAGAAACCCAGCCAACAATAGAGGTTATCTTCCTTATGTATCATACCTAATCACATGCAATTGATATAGAAAATGATGTAGACCGAGGTTGCGGGGAAGCGCTCCCCCCTCGCCCTCGCTCCGGAAGCTCACTCCTCATGGAAGCGCTGAGGGAGCTAACCGAAAGCGCTCTTCCTGGATCGCTCCCGATCCAGAGTGTTTTTCAAAGCGCAATCCTGGGCGATTTTATGCACTCCCTGCTCTGTCCGAGAGCGATAGCTCCCTGAACACTCCCTTATCGCTCCCAGATAACTCTCGTTCGCTCCCGCCTTCGCTTTTGTGCGCTCCCGCTCTAGCTCCCGGACGCTCCCGCCTTAGATCCCACTCTAACATGATGCCCGCGGAAGAGAGGAAACAGAGGAGGGGGATGGGGTCCACCGATGGGTGTTTGGAGGGAAGGAGGAGGGCTTTGAGGGATAAATCCCTCTTCTCCAACTTCATTATCACTTTGCAAGAGAAGAGAAGAGAAGAGAAGAGAGGAGAGGTTTGCGGAGAGGAGAGGAGAGGAGAAGAGGAGAAGGCTGCCGTCATTGGAGATTGTCACCACCATTGGAGAGCGAGAGCCAAAGAGGTAGGCTCTACAATCTTCCTTGTTGATTTGGTTTGTGTTTGAATTTTGAAAGTTTTTGACCTTTGATTTGTAATTTCAGTCATGATTCATGAGTGATGAATGCTTGGAATATAAATTCTAGACTCTATAGTCTATACACTATGTTATCCACTAATTTTGCACTTAGTTGGATTAGCTGAGGAGCCACCATTTGACAAAAATGATAAATGTTTGTGTTCCAGTGTATCAGATGATTCGCCATTTGTGCCGAGCCAGTTTTGGCTAGTTAGTTTTTGTTTTAAGTAATTATGACCATGGCCCCGCGGGGTTTGTAATAAAATGTACTAGTAGGGTGTTTTGAGTGGTTCGGTCTCCTAAGATGTAGAATTTCAACTAAGGTATTCCAGGGAGTTTTTTGCCCTTGTCAATTATGCTTTGCCTATAGCCGAGTATAATCGATGAGGTTTTCTCCCGATTCCTCCAAAGCTGGAATGCTCGATTTTGAATTCTGGGCCTTGGGGGGTTATTGGAGCCCAACTGAGTATGTATAAACCTACTAGACATTATTAGAATAGACTATGGTCATGTCCTAAGTCACTAGGACCCTCAAAAAATATTCCGAAATTTTTTTACCAGACACGTTGGATTTTTAATTTTTTAATTTTTCCTAAGTTTTTAATTAAATTTTTCCATAGTTTAAATGGAAAAATTTCAATTTGTAATATGTCAATCATCCGGAACCCAAATTCAGTGATTGAAGGCTCTAACCTTAAGCCAAAAATCATTCATGATCAGCTAGCCAGCTATCTCCAAGTTTCAGAAGTTCATTTAGCCTCATAATTAATAATTTCTCAAAAAAGTCATTTACGGAGAAATTATTAATTAAAATATTAAAAGTGAATATTTTGGAGAAAATAAAAAACTCTCCAAAATTAACCAAATTGAATAAAATAAAAGGCTAAATGACATGGCACATAGCATTTATGATGATTCCAATCAATATCGATCAGTTTCAGATCAAGTATCGGAGTGTAGCAGTTGAACTATCAGTCAAAAATTTGCCCTCTTTGGTCAAATTCGTTTTTGGTTGAAGTGTGGGTTATCTATTGGTTGGGTGATCATTACGATGGAGGATGAGCCACCTCACCCCCCCTCATTACTTCGGCACTTAGTTACAACTTAGTTGCAGCTCAGTTCAACTCCAAATCATCATGCCGAGTTCATTCAATTACTCCGGTGTTACTTTTAGTCTGGATTTAGGGATTTGAACTCTATTTTCTTTCCTTCTTGTATAAGTAGAGGCTCTTTTGAGCTCTACATGATCGGATTTTTGGCATAGAAGCTCTGGAGAATTTGTACTGTAACATTTTGCTTAAGATTGAATAAAGTTGATGACTTTGGAGGTCAAAGTGGAAGTTCTATGTTGGTCATGATTCACTGTGTGAGGTGATATCTTTTTTTGCTCCTTTCTTATGGATTTTAAGCATTTGGTTGTGTAAATTTTGAAGGCTAATAACCTAGCACTATTTTATATAACCTATGCTTTTCTCTTGAAGATTGTATGCTTTCAAGTATCGTCCGATATACAGGGGCTATTTTATGGTTAACATTCATTTTGCAGGTTCCACAAGGAGTCATTTGCTTTCAGGAAAATCGAGAAACATAAGCTTCTTTGCCTAATCCATCAAGTAAAAGAAATCTTTCCGGTTACTTTTTCAGTTTAATCTAAGTTTCTCTTTTCTCCAATATTTCCATGTATCTCATGTTTGTTTTGACCTGAGAAAGTAGCTTGGGATTTGATCCCAAGTGCCACATAATTTTGTGGCTACTTTTCTTTCCCCACTAGCATCCTTGCGTACATCCAGCTAGTCTGGACGGTTTCGAGACTAGTGCTTCTAGTGGTCACCTTGTTCGGAGATTGATCCCACCTTTTTGTTGATTATTGAGTGATTTTTCCCCCTTCTTCTAGGTTGGATTTGGCCTTCTTCCACCTTGTTGTGTGCTTTCTTCGCTGCCCTCTTTTTGCATTTTTATGACAGCCACTTTTCTCTTCTTTCGCTGCCTCGTTTTCACCATTTTTTGCAGCTCATTGATTGTCTAATTCGCTGCCCTATTCTTCCCATCTTTTGCTTTCAATTTCCTATTTTTATTCCTCTTTTTTTCCCCTCTTTTCTCCTTTGTTTCAGCCTTCTTTTGCCCCCTTTTTTGCTCTTTTCTATCTTCTTCTTTTGCCCCTTTTTGCAAGTTTGAAGAAAGGGTTTTAAATAAAAAGTAAATCACTCTCCTTTTTACATAAAGTCCAATAAAAAAGTTTCATGCTTTATTTCAAAAGTCCTTTCAAAGGTTGAATTCCTAAAGGCAAGTTGTAAATCTCAATAAAGTTTATCTTTTTGTTTGAGTGGGGTTTTTAAGCCCCCACTTTCAACCTCCCCCATTTGGGGGGGGTTTGTGGTGTTTTTATTTTTATGTGCTTGGATTAGATTTGCTTTTGCTTAGAATAATCTCAATGTCTTTCTTAGAATACTAATTGCTAGATTAGCACATTTTGTTTCATTACTAAGTTGATTACTTCATCTTTTAAATGTTTCATCTTTCAATAAGTAAATCAACTGTTTAAAGTAGGAATCTCTTGAATCTCACTTTGTGGATCAAGAGTGCTCTCTATCGGAGAGTTGTCTTTTATTTCATTTTTTACTTACCCCCATGCTTTCCTGATTAGGGCCTAAAACCCTGAAAGAGATTCTTGGGCAGATTAGTCTTTTTTACATTTTTGTGAGTTAATTAACTAATCTCTAAAGTCTCTTGAACTTGCCGTAATCCAAGTCAAGAGCACTCTCTATTAGAGAGCATTCTCACTGCATACCCTTGCATCAAGCATATAGTTTAGCTAAGTCTCTTGAACTGTTGTCATAAGACAAAGTCAAGAGCGCTCTCTGTCGGAGAGTTTTAATTAATTTACTTAATAAAATTCTCCAACTCACATTCCTTGCTTAATTAATTTATCTCGTTGATTCCCTTGCCTGAGTATGCTCTGACCGACTTAAAAATCGGAGTACCCAAAAACGGCATTGGATTGTTAATCTTGCAAGACTCATCTTAATAAAATTTTACCCCGTAACCAACGCATCGGCGTTGTAGAAAATTTCCTAAGTTTTTCTTAGTAAAGGCGCCGGAACTTCCGGCTATCTACAGTCTCAGCTAGCTGGTCAATCTTCGCGATACCAGCCTGAGATACTGGGCCGACCGTCATGTCTCCAACGAATTAACTTGGAAGATTTTCTCGGCTATTGAAACCTTTCGTTGAAGCCCTAAACAAGACCATTTAAAAAACATTTAAAATATACCAAGAGCACTCGCATAACATCCACTAGATTTATTTCAGGACTTGGTTTTATCTCTTTAATCATTACAGAGCTTTGACTCCATAAGGCACTGGTCTATTAATTTATGTGTGATTGTTACATCTGGATCATTTGTCTTTAGCTTATAAAATCTTTATCTGTGAATGCATCTTTATCTCACAAGTCTTGATATATTGTTCATCTTTTAATACAGTATAGCAACGTGGATTGCTTTTGTCTTGTGTTCAAAATTCATAATTTTAAATCATCTTTTATCATAATAAACTCCTAAACAACACCCATCTGCATCCAAACATAAAAACTTAACTTAAAACATTGAGCCATAGAAAACTCTTTGTTAGGGACTACCCCCCTTGGCTTCGTTAGGAGTTAGCCTAAATAGAGGAGCTAGGAGTAGGTGACAGTACCTAGCTCTGTGCTTGCCCCCAAGGTCACACCTCTCCCACTTTCTCAAGTGAGGAGACAGCTTTTAGAAGATTTCTGCTGCTGGTGTGCAATCGGCGGACAACACACTAGATTCTAGAATGTAGTAATGTACATTGTTAAATCTCTAGTTCCTCCTCATTCTATTGCAGGAAATATGTAATATCCCAAACTGATATTTTCCGGTTTATGGGTATACTGTAGATGGCTAATAGATTTACTCCTTAATAAAATTGGAAAGCAAACCCCGAACTTTGCATGCCCGAACTTTGCATGCAAATATGTGCCCTAGAAAAATATGGAGATGCTATAAAATAGGAGAAATCAATGCATGTACATACCAGTATATAGATCAAATAAACAAGCTGCTGTTGGGAGCCTGGATGATGTGCTTGCTTTGTCTTTGATCATGGTGACATGGTGTGACGGTGAAACCCTCTGGCTGGATGAATAATCAACCTCCCATAATAACTGCTGAATGTAACCTGATGAGGAACTAGTGCTGAACCTGCATAATCCAACCTGATGATGAACTAGGGCAGATAGATTTCGCTGCCGAAATACACCAGTTAGCTGAGCATGCGCCCAACCCCAACTTAGCTCGCCGAGCTCTCCAATTCGACTCCACAAATCAATTATCACATAAGTATCTTCTCCATTCACTTTATCTTTTTTTAATATCTTTCAACTGCGAAAACCCTAACTTTTGACCTAATTAGGTCGGTTTAACTTCTAATTTGCAGTTGACTTGCATGCATGCACATGGAGACTTAATCGGGTGCATGCATCATTAAATAATGCTCAAATGTCATGCATGTAGGTGGCCTTTGGCTTTGGTGGCCCTCTTCGACCCAATGGTGATATAATATTGATGCCCTAGATCTTCTGTAGATGGCATCAGTCTTCAGCTGATTCCCTGACTGTCAGTACCCGCTCGAACCCACAGGAATCACATAGGTTAGCGGGTTGGTCCTTAATGCCTAGGCAAAAGAGGACATTACAATCCTCCCCGCTCGAATTTGCTTGTCCTCAAGCAACTGTAAAGCTGGGTGCTGTAATACCTGTTCCGTCTCCCAAGTGGCCTCCTCTATAGGCAGATCTTTCCATTGAACCAAGTAGTCTCTGATGATTTTATTCCTCAGTTTCCGCTCTCGCACCTATAGGATGCGCTCCTGAATCAGAATCAATTGCCCCTCATCATTAAGGGGGGGGGCAACTCTCAAATTCCCTATCTGGAGGTCGACTTGCTGGACGGTCTCCGAATACTGCTGGATGTTGTGTGGCCTTATCTGGTGGTTTCTTGAAGGTAACAAAACACTGTGCTGCTCCCTCAATATCCCCCTGTCGGAGTACTGGCTCCATCCTGTGTGATGTCATTGGCGTGGGAGGGTAGGTATTCATCCCTCTCAATACTACCTTCTGTCCCTCTGCTCCTGTGAATTCCATCTCCATGGTCTGGTAGTTTATGGAATACTTCCCTAGGGAATACATCCACTAAACTCCTAATACCACCTTCATGTTAGGTACATCCACCACATAGAATGTCTCCATCACTGTATAATTCCCAAGTGTTACTGTTAATTGAGGAATCCTCTGACTACACTCCATGGTGTGACTTGCTGCAGCTACTGAAAACTCATCAAAACTCCCAGTCTGAATGTCTCTCCTTTTAACCCATGCAGCATCAATAAAGTTGTGGGATGCCCCACCATCTATCAGCAGTCCCACTCTGTGGTCCTGTACGGTACCTCTGATTCGGAGAGTGTGGAATCTAAAAACCCCTATCATGGTAGCAATGGCACCTCCTGAGGGCGGCAACTCCCTAACTGTCTCTGGTGTCTTTCTCTGCTCCTGATCCGGATAATCATCATCCTCCCCATTGTCAGAATAGGCCTCTATGTAGTAAGCCTTTCCCTTCCCTGAATATCTGTGACCTGGTACCCATGGTTCCTGGCAAGTGAAACATAACTTTTTTCTTCTAAGATCCTGTCGGGTATTATTGTCCATCCATTCTTTCTTCGGCCATTCTTTCTGGACGGGTTTCCTCTCTTCATCTTCAATAGGGGAATTGGTTTTGGGAGGAAGCCTAATCTTGGGTACTGCATCTTGTAAATCTCTAGTCCGTCTGATGGCATCTGCTAGGGTGGTGGGCCTATAAGACTTGACCCATCCCCGTAAGGGTTCAGTGAGAGCCTCAGTGAACAACATAATCAACCTGCTCTCTGATATATCTGTCACCATGATTGCTATCCTCTGAAACTCTGAAATAAATGCATCTGCACTACCTGTTTGCTTGAGCTGTGCCAACTCTTTAAAGTGTACCTCAGGATCCTTCCGATCAAACTGCTCAATGAGCCTCTGTGTAAAATCTGGGTACGATGTGATGGTGTTGTGACCTAGTGTCACTAACCCATGATACCACCACTCATGTGCTTCTCCGTCCAAATGCAAAGTAGCCAATTTAATGGCATCTGTCTCAATCATGGGGTTGAGCTAGAAGTATGTATCCAACTTTTGTACCCAATTCCTGGCTGGGCCACCTCGAGTGCCCTCAAAGGTAGGGATAGTCAGTTTCCCTACGGTGCGCTATAACTCATAGTTCTGGGTAAATGGCCTATTGTAAGCTTTGGGTTTGTTCTTACTTTTAAAGTGGCAGAAGTCGGTGAAGGTCATAGCTGAATGGAAGTCCTCTCCTAAAGCTCTATATTCTCTCAGATAGGCACTCATGGTTTCTTCTGGTTCTGCTTGTGCTAGAGGCACTACATCTGGACTATCTAAGAATTGAGGCATGGTAGGTCGGAAGGGCTTGTGTATATGGGGATGGCTCTGCATGTTGGTATATAAGTACTCCCTACTACTGCTGGTGGATACCTTATCACTGTTGGGAAATAAGGGACTGTGTGGGGTGGGCCCATTCTTCTCAGTCATTTGCTTGAAGGTGCTCATCATTTCTTTTTGCCCAGTGGTGAGTTCTTTTATGGCTGATATGAGACTATTGAAAGCTATTTTATCATCATCGGCCATTGTTTCTTTGCCTTATTCAAACTGATACTCTCTGTTCCCCAAATCTATGTCCTCTAACTCCTCTTCTCTGTCTCTATACCTCTGTCTCCTGTGAGTAATGTTGTATGGGTCTCCTGGATTCATTTATAATTTTTGCATGCCCACAGCTGTAAATCAAATGTAACCATAGTACCTCCACTTTATATGAATAACAACAGCAATACAAGGAGAAATCAGGCCTGGAATATATGGTCCTTTGTGTGAATATGTCTTCTCTTGTCTTCTAAGATACTTCCTGATAAAGATGAAGTAATTTCTTGTATTAGTTGATGATCAATAGTAATGGAGATGACTCCATAATTTGACAGCAATATATTATAAACTCTGGTTCGGATAGATTTGTTTCATCTCTGAAAGAAAATTTGTTGAAGAGTTCCACTCCAGCACAAAGGCATCCAAGCCAGGGCCGCTGACAGAATGGCCAGTGGAAAAACTTGGCAATTTCAAGGTACCTCCTCCTCGCACTGTTGGTGATCAAGATTATTTGTACCAATTTCCTAGGAGGCAACAATCACGTGGGCAATCACAGGATTCACATTCCAGATATTTGCTGACGCCTTGGCGGATGGGGGAACTTCACCGATTTTCACTTCTTGCCATTGTAGCGGCGATCGTGATTGTAGTCAGTCTTGCAGCGGACGATCAATTGGTTAGCGAAGGGTGCGGTCCCAACAACTATGTTAGTAATACAGGGTTTAGTGACAATCTCGAATCCGTTTTGCAATCCCTCGTCTCAAATCTCTCGTCAGATGGCTTCGCTACTTCAAACAAATTTGGCAAAATGGATCCTGTCTATGGTCTTGCAGTATGTTGGAAATATTTAAACGCCACTAGGTGCTCACAATGCATTGAGGAAGCGGCGGGAGAAGCAAAAGTATTCTGTCCAGAGTCTAATGGTGCTCAGATTCGTTTCGACGGCTGTTTTCTCTGCTACGAGAATAATAGCTTTTATGATGAGGCTGTGGATATTGACGACGACAGTTATTGCTTCTCTATAAACGACAGCAATCAACAGGCATTCCTTAAAAAAGCCGAGGACTTATCCACACAACTCATAACTAATGCCTCCGCAAACAACGGTTACGCCTTTGGATCCATTGATGCTGGCTCCTTATATGGTCTCGCTCAGTGTTGGCCCTCCCTTACCAATAGTGGTTGCCAAACATGTTTGAATTGACTCTTAGTAATGGAATTGTCTTGTTTAGATCGCCCTCTACCAGAGAATTGGTCCCCAATATGAAATCGACCCCAAAGCAAAATGGGTCTTCTCTAATGTTTTGCAACTACTAATGAAAACGACCCGTAATACTTCACGAGTTTGAAGGTGAAACACAATTATGCTCAATTGGAAACCCTGCTTGGATTCACCTAAATGTTTTTTTTTTCCCTTAGGCTAGCAGGAAAACCAGCTCTGATACCACTGTAATATCCCAAACTGATATTTTCCGGTTTATGGGTATACTGTAGATGGCTAATAGATTTACTCCTTAATCAAATAGGAAAGCAAACCTCGAACTTTGCATGCATGCAGTTGCATGCAAATATGTGCCCTAGAAAAATATGGAGATGTTATAAAATAGGAGAAATCAATGCATGTACATACCAGTATATAGATTGAATAAACGAGCTGCTGCTGGGAGCCCGGATGATGTGCTTGCTTTGTCTCTGATAACGGTGACATGGTGTGACGGTGAAACCCTTTGGCTGGATGAATAATCAACCTCCGGGAATAACTGCTGAATGTAGCCTGATGAGGAACTAGTGCTGAACCTGTATGATCCAACCTGATGATGAACTAGGGTAGATAGATTTCGTTGCCGAAATACACTAGTTAGCTGAGCATGCGCTCAACCCCAACTTAGCTCGCCGAGCTCTCCAATTCGACTCCACAAATCAATTATCACATAAGTATCTTCTCCATTCACTTTATCTTTCTTTTATAACTTTCAACTGTGAAAACCCTAACTTTTGACCTAATTAGGTCAGTTTAACTTCTAATTTGCAGTTGACTTGCATGCATGCGCATGGAGACTTAATCGGGTGCATGCATCATTAAATAATGCTCAAATGTCATGCATGCAGGTGGCCTTTGGGTCTGGTGGCCCTCTTCAACCTAATGGTGATATAATATTGATGCCCTAGATCTTTTGTAGATGGCATCAGTCTTCCGCTGATTCCTTGACTGTTAGTACCCGCTCGAACCCACAGGAATCACATAGGTTAGCGGGTTGGTCCTCAATGCCTAGGCAAAAGAGGACATTACAAAATAGGTTAAATCTCTAGTTCCATCAACCATGATGATGGGTTTATGGTTTATTTTGTTCGTTCCATTTGTTATTTTGATGATGGTGATTGGAAATCGGAGGAGGAATGAGGGAGAGGATGAAGAAGTGGGAAGTGGCACATACCATGGAGAGTGTTATCCACTAATTTTGCACTTAGCGGATTTTTCGGTGAGCCGCCAGAGCATTGAACAAGTACACTTGTTCAAGATCAGAGTTCAGAAGTTCAGTGTGTTTAGAGTTAGCCAGTTTTTGGCTGAACTTTTTATTTTTTGTAAAATACATGTTCATACCCCCTTGGGGAGATTGTAAAAAATATCCTAGCATTTAATTTTTTATAAAAGGCTCGGCTTCCCGGACTTGGGGATCAAGTCGACTAGCCCAAAGTGTTTTTTTCCTTGGTTATTATTGGCTGTTGAACAAACGACCAATAATTTCTGAGTTTTTCACTTGCTCCTCCAAAGCTGGGGTAGTTGTCTTGATGTTTCGGCCTTTGGAGGTTATTAGAGCCTTCGTGTCAGTGTTTTTTGTCATGCTAGGCATTCCGATTGAGTCGTAGGAACGTGTACTAGGTCCCCCCTAGAGTTTCGTTTAATTCCGAGAGAAAATAATTTTCTCTGTTTTTTAAGCCATTTTTTAATGGTTAAAATGAGAAATTTCAAAATGAGTGATACGGAGTCCGTTTTCTGCATGGTTGGGCTCATTTTCAAGCCCGGAGCAACGTCTTTACCACAGGGGCCACTTTAACCATTATTATTTGGCTAAAAGAGCTTCAGAATATCATAAAAATGCTAAGTTTGGGTGAATTGCACTAAGTCCAATTTAAAAAAAAAGTCAAAACCAAAGTCAAAATTGATTTTTTAAATGGTGGAGATGACATGGCATAGTCATGCGTTTCTTCTTCTAAGTGCATGACATATAAAACTTTGGATAAAAAGAAGCTACGAATATGTTTCATGAAAGGATGACGTAAGGGTTGAAGTGGTCACGCTTATGTGAAAATTGGTGAGTGGGATTGGGGGACCCATGACCCATCCACTTAAAAGAAATAAATTAATGTTATAAACCATAGTATTATATCCAAAGCAATTATTTGCAAAGGTATGTTACGAATTGATTGTGAGGAGAATGACGTGAGGGGGATTCACGCTAGCATGGAGCGTGGGGTTGTAAGCTTATGAGGTGGACCCCTCTCCACGTAATGGGTATAATATTAAAACATTGCATATAAATCCAACGATTTAAACCATGGTTTGTTCATCCATGCGAATTGTTTAGCTTCGAATTAATGCAAAGAAGCTGACGTGAGTTTTGGAGCTCGCGTTGGTTGGTATAGTGGACGCTTTCCTTGATTAATGGCCACCAATGGCTTGGCTCTCTCCAAATCTCGGTGTTTAGCAAATCACGGCTCCCTTCAGTCACGGGTTATCTTTACTTCAGCTCAGTCTTCAGCCTAGTTCAAGCCCACTTAGCTCTGGACTCTCTCTTCAGTTCATGAATGCCCCCCCCAGGGCTTTGTTTTGGTATAAATAGAGGTGCTTTGCACTCTCTTCCACATGGATTTTTTGGGAAAACTTACTCTGCCATTTTGTAATCGTATAGCCATTGGCTTATTGAAATAAAGTGACTTTGGAGGCCTATGGGGTGTTGATGCTTGTTATGGAAGTGCTTCATCTATTCTAAGGTGATATTGTAATTTGTTTATTGCTCATATTTCATTACTTTGATCAATTATTTACCTTAGAAGGCTTTCTTAAGCCCATAGGGTGGGCATTTGGGTTCAACTTGTCCATTCATGTTGGGGTTCTATGTGATTTGGAAGGAGTAGACTGTAGTTGGAAATACTTATACTCTTCTAGTCCCATTTTTCTTTACATGCAATATTTGATTAAGGTGTGTTTGTGAGTAATTTCTTGTGCAGATCTAATAGGTTGAAGAGAGGCTTGAGCTTAGTTGCATCTCTCACCTCTTCAAAAGACCTACTTTCTAACATTCATGTGCATTTCAGGATCTCCCAAAGTTGATCTCAAGCATTAGAGATTTGGCAAAGAAGTGCTAAGTTCGAAGATTCGACCTTATTTTTAAAACTTAAAACTTGGTTACTTGGTTCTATTGTTGAGTAGTGGATCTACAAGCCTATCTTTCCCACACTCATCTTCTTCTTCTTCTATACTAAAGTTGTCCTGAGTTTAGCCCTCTTTTCTAGCTTCGTTTTTGACCTTTTTTCCCTTTGTTTTCATCCCTTTTTCTCACTGTTTGCAGCCCCATTTGTTGACTGTTTGCAGCCCTTTTTGTTGATTGTTCGCTGCCCTATTCATCTCTGTTTGGGCACCCCTTTTTACCCCACAGTTTGGGTTTGTTACACAGTAACCCACTGTGTGGGCTTTTTTCCAGCCTGCTGTTGGGTCATTCTCTATCCACTGTTTGGCTGCCCCTTCTATCTTTGTTTTCAGCTCTCCTTTGCCCCTTCTTCCAATCCCCTTTTTTCTTTCTTTTGCTTGTTTTTCTTTCCTTTCTTCAAAAGTCCACAAAACAAAAAAGAGTCTTGGTTAAGTTAATTTCCATTTTTTAGTTAGCTTCTTGATTTGCATCTCTTAGATCTTAGTTTGCATTTTCACACTAGTATTAGATCTCATTTCAAAAAATTAAATTTTGCATTAAAAAAGTGATCAAGCATATAGTTCCATGGTTAAGTTTGCATTAGATTTCTTTACAAAGCTAGTTTTGTTATTTGCATGTTAGCTAGTTTCCATTGTTAAGTTTAATTCTTAGATCTCATCTTTGAGACTAGACTTGCATTGCTTGTCAAGTTTCTAGTTTATACTTTGTTTAGATCTCATATTTTATTTTGACCAATGCTAAGGGGTGCCTTGAGTTGGATCGTTTGTGTAGGCATTTTGAAGGAGAAAAGAGCTTGAGAAGCTTTGAAACAAAAAGATCTAAACCAAGAAGAAAGTGAAGAAACCATAAGGATGATCCAAACCAAAAGTCATTGATTAGCCATTATCCTTTGTAATAGCTCTTAAGAGCTTGTTTCGAGTTTTTTCCAAGTTATTTCTCTCAAAGTCCTTCCAAGGGTTTCAAATCCCAAAGGCATCTATACTTAATAATAAAGTCTGATTAGTGGGGTTTTTAATCCCCCACACCCAACTTCCCCCATTTGGGGAAGTCTTGCATTGTCCTTTTGAGTGATTTGTTTCTTCTTAGCTTAGTTTATTTTTGCTAGTAGCTTAGTTTCATTTTAGAATTCTAATTGCTAGATTAGTTCATTTTGCAAGTAGTTTATTAATTTACCAATTAATAAACTATCATTTGGTTTATCAATTTCGTTGAGCTATCAATTTGGTTTCTTTTTACAATCTGCCTATCTTCTAAAAAGGACTAAAGTCTCTTGAACTTTGCCGTAATCCAAGTCAAGAACACTCTCTGTCGGAGAGCATAGTAGATTTGCATCTTCCTTGCATTAAGCATATAGAATAGCTAAAGTCTCTTGAACTTTTGTCATAAGACAAAGTCAAGAGCACTCTTTGTCGGAGAGTTTAACTGTGTGCTCTAAATTTAAAATTTGCAACTCACTCCTCTCTCTTAAAAGTTTACTTCGTTGCTTTCTGTTGATGCCTTTCACACACCTGGGGGGGGAACATGGCAGAAATCTTCAAGCCACTAGGTTTGTCCTTGGGGGCAAGTCTCTAGTCAAGGCTGTCACCTTGTTCTTGACTCCTCCGTTTAGGCTCAACTCGTAACGAAGCCAAGGGGGGTAGACCCTATTAAGTTACTAAGGCAAATTACTTTAGTATGATGATGTTTAGACTGAATGAGTTGTTTAGGAGTTTGAAATTAAACATTAATAACCATAGATAACAAGATAACAAAATGAGCAAAAGAAAGCACAATGCTGACACACAATATATATATATATCAAAAGATTTAAACATAGAACCAGTGCCTTAAAAATGGAGTCATGAAAATAATCAAAGTACTTGCATGTGCTTGGAGTGAATGTTTTGCGATTGCCTCTTGGTATGCTTTAAGTTAATGTGAAATATGAGTAGATTAAAATTAGGCGAGGGGGGACTCCAAATATACCCGAGGGGTACTTGGAGTATGTCCAAAAATAAAGCCGCAAGGAATGTGTGGGCTGAATGGAGTCTCTGAGACTGTGTTCATAATACACCCGAAGGTGTAACAGAGATCGTCGCCCTGAGATTACTGTCTAGGAGTTCCCACTTCCTTTGGGTATTTTGCCACCGTTTACGGTTTGATCAAGGCGTTGGATTTTCGCTTGATGGTGGTTAATTGGGGAAGGTGAAGACTAATTAATCGAGTCACTCTCGTTGTTTTTGATGCAGCTTGACTGATCTGACGAACCGCATCCAAGTGCAGAGCATACACATCGAAGTCTTGTCAATTTTAGTAAATTTTAAAGGATGATTTTTTTAGAAAGAAAAAACTTCTAGGAACCTCTTTCGGTCTAAGTGGACCTCAATTGGGGAATCAAGGACGGGTTTGATTTTAAAAGATTGTTTGCAGAGATTAATACTAAGCATAAAAAAGGAAGCAAACCACAAGTTTTCTAATTAGTCTTACCACGCATATCTTTCCCCTTTCGGGTCAATCGGGAAGTCGTGGGGTAAGTACTAAAGTTACTTTGATACTGTAATATGGAATATATGATAAAGTAATCAAAGCTGTTATTATGCATCAATGAAACTAATCTAGAGAAAGAAAAAATAAGAAATTGCAAAAAACGACAAAAAAGACGCGAATCTCCCCAAGGGGGATGGGGAATGGGCTCGAAAGAGCCTATTCGGAGAATTTTTTTATTATCTGCTATTACAATATCAGCAAACTTATTTGAATCCTCTTGGTTCTTATACATGATGAAACCAAGATCTTACAAATTGCCCAAAATTAAAATTACAGTCAAAAGGGAGACCCCTGGGGGGATTTGGATGATCCAAAAGCCACTTTTGAACAACAACTTCTCCTCTTTCTGTTATTCTTGCTAAAAGACAACGAGCTTATTAGAATGAAAGATGCCCAAAAGCACTTTGAAAGTACCTTTGGGTCAGCGTACTTTGAACAAAAAAAAACTAAGTTAAAACTAATTAAAACGGTAAAAAAGGAAGCAAGGAAAGCATGCTTTCCTTGGGATCTTGGCTTGCTGTTTGGGCAGCCAATGAGATGTGCACTGATTGCTGGATTTTATCTTTTAAAAACAAAAACAAAAATCTAATGCATGCAAACTATGGATTCTCTTTAAATTGCCATGCAAAATGGACGATTTCCTTAAACTAGATCTAGAATGCTTTATGAAACTTTTTAGGAATGAGATCTAGATTACGAGCCTTGAAATAATAGATCTATGTAAGTTTTACTTTAAGATAATAGATCTAAATAATGACAAAGCTTGCAAACAAAGTAACCAGGTAAAAATTTTGATTTTTTGAAGGAGGAAGAGAGAGAAAGAGTGCTGGAAGCCTGGGAATGTTGGGCTTTGGAGTCTTCTTTGGTGGAACACCGAGGAACTATGTCTTCCAAAAGATCCTGAAAATGAGGAAGATGCAAACCAGTTCAACCCCTTCTATAAGTGAGATCACCTGCAACTTAGAAATCCTTGCACAAACAGATGGTTAAAACATAAGTGCTGCTGGAAAAAGATAATTGGAAAGCATGCAATTAAACTTAAAATACATGCAACTCCAAGAGATCTGAAACAAGCGAACAGTAAGAGCATAAATCAAACTAGAGTGATCTCTTACTCCAAAATGAGAGAGCTCTTTCCTTCAAGGCCAACAACTAACCAACAAAAAAACAAAGATAAATAACACAGATTATACCTCATAAGCACTTGACAATCACCATCCACACATGAAGAGCACTACACCATAGATCTTGCCTCCAAAGCTTCTTTATTCCAAAATAGTAAACAATACAATACAATAGCAACGACTTCTCAATCCGGCTCTAACTCGCTTGGAAGAGGTAATCTGTGCTTTATTTATAGCAAAAACAGGAAATGTAGCCCAAGGGGGCGCAATTCCCAAGGAGAGAGAGATTGTAGCTGCATGTGGAGTCAATCTGGGCTTGATATGTGTCTAACTGAGCCTGATCTGAGTCTCACTGAGTGCAACTGTCAATCGGAGAGCTTATTTGACTGACACCTCAACCTGCAAACTGAAGGATCCACCAAAACTCATCCACATGAGCCCACATGTGTGGAGGAGAGAGAGAGAGGGCGCAATTCCCAAGATTGCATGCAATAATGTACTCTTTGTTCAGCCCAGATCAGCTCCTTCTATCAAGGAATGGTCAGATCCAGTCAATCCCAAGCCGATGAGACTGATTTCAGTCAAATCGGAGCAAATCCCAATGATTTAGGATTTTGAATTTTCTCCATTATTTAATTAATTTATCAATGAAATAATCAATATTTGATTTTTAGAGACTTTTGACCTGAGTGATGGACAAATCACTCAAAACTTAGAAAAAGTGGGTCTATGGGTTTACATGGTGCTCTGAGCTTGAAAATGAGCACGTCCATGACTGAAACTGCTTTCCGAGCACACTTTTATTACAAAACCAATTTTTCCAATTAGACTATTAAAAAATAGCCTAAGTTTTGTGGAAAAATTAAAAAAAAAAAATTAAAAAATAAAAAAGAATAAAAAACCTAGGGGCACTTAGACATGTTCATATGACTCGACCATAATGCCTAGCATGTTTATACATTGACAAATAGACTCTAATAACCTCAATAGGCCTAAATGCCAAGCCGACCACCCCAACATTGGAGGTATTGAGTGAAAAACTCAGAAATTAGCAGTCGTTTATTCAACAACCAATAATAATCAAGGGAAAAAACACCCTGGGCTGATTAGATTGACAAATAAAGTCTAAGAGACCGAGTCTTTTACAGACACTATCATGCTAGAACATTTTATTACAACTCCCCTATGGGGTATGAACATGTGATATAGTACAACAATCACTTCCCAGAAGCAATTCTGAAGGTCTTCTGAAGTTCGAACAAATCATCTTTGTCCGGTTCACCAGTCTCACTTGATAAAAACCACGAAGTACAACTTAGGTGGTAACATCTGGCTCCAACTGCAGGATGTGTGCTTCATCTGGTCATAGGCTAAGGAGAGGATACGAGAACACCAGAATCTCTGGTTTATACACCCTGTAAAAAGATGTCAACTTGACAAGAAAACCTCAGTAGCGCAAGCTTTATATAAAAACCAAATGAACCATTAAGCTGATTTATTTAAACAAAATAAATGTAACTAACTAATGAAAAAAAGTTTTATTATAGCTAAGTACAAGACAAAAATGCAGAAAGTAAATGCTCTTTTTCAAGGAGCTTATTTTCCTACTCTAAGCCAACGTTGTCAAAATCGGATCGGAACCGGCAAAACCGGCCAGTCAGCCCAGTCCCGGTGGGTTTCCGGTCCAAACCGGAGGACCTATTCGGTTTGGGCTGGTTTGATACCGAACCGGCCGGGTTGGTCCACGAACCGCCCGGTTTGGTATCAAATCGGTCCAAAACCGGTTTTCCCAAGAAACCGGCCGATTTGTACAGGGCCGCACGGATGCCAAAAAAGAGGTTTTTTAAAAATTTTTTTGGCTGAACAAATTAAGGTTAGGATTTGACTGAGTCACCTTAGGTGCTTCATGCATATGACCAAATACATTGTCTCTTACACTATAAAAGGGACCTTGGTGTTCACCAGTGTTGGTTGGCAATTTCTAGTTTTGAGCTACAGCAGTGTACTTTTCTTCTTTTAAGTAAAGAGAAGATAATTCTAATATTGAGTGTTTTGCATTCTGTATTTGCAGTTTGTAATTTCCAGCAGCGTATGTTTGTAGATTAACATATGCAGATATTGTTGTTTTAATTGAAAATTTTAGTTTTTAAACTAACTAGGTTTAGGTTAATTTATCAGCATGAAGAATCTGCTTGCCATGGCCGAAACTTTAACACCATCAATGCAATGCAGACAGTTACACAAGGAAATTTAGCCATCTTCATTAAGAACATGATTCATGCAACTTGTACTACAGTTATACACGTGAGCTCAGTTTTGTTCTTTCAAATACAAATAATCTACAAATATACCATGCAAAGTAAAACTTCATGCACATGAAATAAATTGCTCAATCTGTATCTACAGAAGGCATTTCTAAATGCACAAAATCATCTGGCATGTGAACAGTATTCAATCCATCAAGCTTTTGAATGCCTGGCACCCCAGTACAAATGCTAGAACATTGCAAACAAACAAAGCTTATAATTGACCAAAATGTTGAAGTTGAAGCCATACACTTAGTCAAGATTCCTTTGTAAATACAATCTGCAAAGGAATTTACAAAGTGCCGAACCCAAAAACAAAATGACAAATTGTAACAGTTCCAATTGCCAAGTGAAAAGAGTAAAAAAATAATACAGAGTGAAAATAGCTGGACTTCAGTTAGGTTTCTCTAGTAGCTAGCTTATTTGTTGCACTTAGCATCAAATGACGCAAAACATGTTGCTTATAGAGACTGATACATGAAGCACATAGGCAACTATATTCGCTTGGACAATGAACATTCCTAATATGTCTTGAAAGGACCTCTTAAAGAATGAAAGCATCCTTTCTATGTCTTGACACAATCTCCTTTTTTTTGTCTTCAAATTTTTTTATATTATAAATATTCATGTGCATCCATGGAAAGTGGGTTGAACTCACATGGATGCACATGAATATTTAAAAAAAATTAAAATTTGAACATTTTATGTATTTTTGGTGGACTGGTTTTATGATCTGGTTTTTGACCGGTTCCGGTTTTGAGGGTCGGCTGGTTCGTCCACTGGTTCAGTTTTTGTAACTTTGCTCTAAGCATGATATAAAAAGGGTTAAGTGTAATCAGAAATCCAATGTAACCACCTAAGCATTTTATTAACATAAATTTTTTATTCCTTGTCTTTGGTTACCAGCCAAAGTAAGAATACTTTATTCAGAAAATGCAAACCTGCGTGATGACCCGGAATGGGCAGGCTGGATGGGAAATCATAGGCATGAATAATGTCATAAAAATTCTTCCCAAACTGGTATGTGCTCATGCATGCTACTTCTATCCATGAGTGGATAGGATTGATATACCAATAAACATGATGAGGCGGACTGACTATATCATCATACTGATCATCAAGGCTTACCGAATGATAACTCATTGTATAAGCACCAAGCTGCTTCAAATCATAAGGAACCTCTATATGTGAAGAAGATGGTTGAGACTGATATTTTGCTGGCTACATCACATCTGACTTTTCACAATACTGCTTCTCAATATCTTCATTACTGATACCTTTGTGCAGCTCTGCATGATATGACTCTAGATGATCATGTGAAAATTCTGAATGCTCCTCTTCCATACTAAGATTTTCCCAGGTATCCACACTATCGTAGATTGGACTTCCACAAATTTTTGAATAGACATTCCCCTTGCTGGACATATCATGGATGGGATTCTCCATAAGATTTTCACAAGTTGGATTATCTATGAAATTCCAATAGTCATCACTCCCATCCATGTCATATGTGGGGGACTCTTCATCCATGGCATCATGCTCCTGCCTATCCATGTCTTCCTTGTTGGTATCACATCCTAAGATATAACTACCCTCCTCCTGTTTATAATAATCATCCTTCAAAGTTTTGGTTTCAAAGATATTACAAGAAGTTAATCCTTCCAAAACTTCATCCCTAAGTGATGAACATAGAGGAGTGTGATCATACACATCATAAATTTCTTCACAAATGTTGATCTCTGTAATGGTTTCCTCATGAGGGTTTTTTGGAAAAATATTAGCATTGCAACAAACTTGAGAACATCTCAAATATTCAATGTTTTCAGTTATGGTGACATGAGGAGAGTCTTTAACAATGTGCTCAATCATGGGTTCCTCGTGAAGCTCTTCAATAGGATCATCCTGAGTGTCCTCATCTACAATGAAAGTCATGGGCTCCTTTAGGTCATTTAGGTAGGTGAGGGTCCTTTCTACAACCGTCGTCATATCTCCCTCACCATCATGCCACCTCTTAAAAAACATAGCATATAAGTCTTCATGGGAGGTAATGCATTTATCAGGAAGACCACAAAACCATGTCCAAGCCTTCCTTTTCAAAGAATGAGCAAAGATTCGCATCACATTATCTTTATGAAGTATGTTGAGTTTTGTCACAAATGAAAAAACAAATATGATGTGACATACAGCTGAATCACCATCTCCATAAAAAGTTGGAGCCTGGGAATATCTTTCATCCTGGAGATAAGGTTCATAGTGAGGAAAGCCCAGGATGCCTGAGAAATCGATGGCAGGATATGCACTAGAAATATTAGAGCACCATAATCTTCATCATCCATAACGGCTTATTAGTAGCATATATCAACCATGTATTTTATACTGCACCGGAGCAGCCACATAATGAGCATTTAAAGTTTTACTATGTCGTATGAGCTCATCTACACACAACAAGTCTCAACAAAATCATGAGAAAGCAGGGTTTTATCCCTCCAGTGGAGTCGCCATGTGAAAAAGAAAAATAAGCATTTATAAATCTTTTCACAAAAGTTATTTTTTGCTTTTCTTTGTAAAAATAAAAACTAAAAAAAGTCAGTGGAGTTGCCAAATGAAAATTAAAGATCTACTCTAAGCATTCATCAAACAAAGCAAAAACAAAAAGGAAGAAACCAAAAGTCGTACTCCGGGAATAAAAAGATTTATTCCCGGAAATGGTGCCAAAAAGTGGTGCCGCCTTTCACACACTTGGGGGGGAAACGTGGCAGAAATCTTCAAGCCACTAGGTGTGTCCTTGGGGCCAAGTCTCGAGTCAAGGCTGTCACCTTGTTCTTGACTCCTCCGTTTAGGCTCAACTCCTAACGAAGCCAAGGGGGGTAGACCCTATTAAGTTACTAAGGCAAATTACTTTAGTATGATGATGTTTAGATTGAATGAGTTGTTTAGGAGTTTGAAATTAAACATTAATAACCATAGATGACAAGATAACAAAATGAGCACAAGAAAGCACAATGCTGACACACAATATATATATACCAAAAGATTTAAACATAGAACCAGTGCCTTAAAAATGGAGTCATGAAAATAATCAAAGTACTTGCATTTGCTTGGAGTGAATGTTTTGCGATTGCCTCTTGGTACGTTTTAAGTTAATGTGAAATATGAGGGGAATAAAATTAGGCGAGGGGGGACTTCAGATATATCCGAGGGGTACTTGGAGTATGTCCAAAAATAAACCTTCACGGCTACCTGCAAGGAATGTGTGGGCTGAATGGAGTCTCTGAGACTGTGTTCATAATACACCCGAAGGTGTAACAGAGATCGGCGCCCTGAGGTCACTGTCTAGGAGTTCCCACTTCCTTTGGGTATTTTGCCAATGTTTACGGTTTGATCGAGGTGTTGGATTTTCGCTTGATGGTGGTTAATTGGGGAAGGTGAAGACTAATTAATCTAGTCACTCACGTTGTTTTTAATGTAACTTGAATGATTGGACGAACCACAGCCAAGTGCAGAGCATACACACCGGAGTCTTGTCAATTTTAGTAAATTTTAAAGGATGAGTTTTTTAGAAAGAAAAACCTTCCAGGAACCTCTTTCGGTCCAAGTGGACCTCAATTGGGGAATCAAGGAAGGGGTTGATTTTAAAAGATTGTTTGCAAAGATTAATAATAAGTAGGAAAAAGGAAGTAAACGACAAGTTTTCTAATTAGTCCTACCACGCATCTCTTTCCCCTTTCGGGTCAATCGAGAAGTCGGGGGGTAAATATTAAAGTTACTTTGATACTGTAATATGGAATATATGATAAAGTAATCAAGCATGTTATTCTGTATCAATGAAACTAATCTAGAGCAAGAAAAAATAAGAAATTGCAAAAAATGACAAAAAAGGCGCGAATCCCCCTAGGGGGATGGAGAATGGGCTCGAAAGAGCATATTCGGAGAATTTTTTTATTATCTGTTGTTACAATATCAGTAAACTTATCTAAATCCTCTTGGTTCTTATATAGGATGAAACAAAGATCTTACAAATTGCCCAAAATTAAAATTACAGTCAAAAGGGAGACCCTTGGGGGGATTCGGATGATCCAAAAGTCACTTTCGAACAACTTCTCCTCTTTCGGTTATTCTTGCTAAAAGACAGCGAGCTTATTAGAATGAAATATGCCCAAAATCACTTTGAAAGTACCTTTGGGTCAGCGTACTTTAAACAAAAAAAACTAAGTTAAAACTAGTTAAAACAGTAAAAAAGGAACCAGGGAAAGCTTGCAAGCTTTACTTGAGATCTTAGCTTGCTGTTTGGGCAGCCAATGAGATGTGCACTAATTGCTGGATTTTATCTTTTAAAAGCAGAAACAGAAATCTAATGCATGCAAACTATGGATTCTCTTTAAATTGCCATGCAAAACAGACAATTTCCCTAAACTAGATCTAGAATGCTTTATGAAACTTTTTAGGAATGAGATCTAGATTACGAGCCTTGAAATAATAGATCTATGTAAGTTTTACTTTAAGATAATAGATCTGAATAATGACAAAGCTTGTAAACAAAGTAACCAGGTAAAAAATTTGATTTTTTGAAGGAGGAAGAGAGAGAAAGAGTGCTGGAAGCCTGGGAATGTTGGGCTTTGGAGTCCGCTTTGGTGGAAGATCGAGGGACTATGTCCTCCAAAAGATCCTGAAGATGAGGAAGATGCAAACCAGCTCATCCCCTTCTACAAGTGAGATCACCTGCAACTTAGAAATCCTTGCACAAACAGATGGTTAAAACATAGGCGTTGCTGGAAAAAGATAATTGGAAAGCATGCAATTAAACTTAAAATACATGCAACTCCAAGAGATCTGAAACAAGCGAACAGTAAGAGCATAAATCAAACTAGAATGATCTCTTACCCCAACAGGAGAGAGCTTCTCCTTCAAGGCCAACAATTAACCAACAAAAAAACAAAGATAAATAACACAGATTATACCTCATAAGCACTTGACAATCACCATCCACACATGAAGAGCATTACACCATAGATCTTGCCTCCAAAATAGTAAACAATACAATACAATAGCAACAACTTCTCAATCCGGCTCCAACTAGCTTGGAAGAGGTGATCTGTGCTTTATTTATAGCAAAAACAAGAAATCTAGCCCACGGGGGGTGCAAATCCCAAGGAGAGAGAGACTGCAACTGCATGTGGAGTCAATCTAGGCTTGATCTGTGTCTAACTGAGCCTGATCTGAGTCTCACTGAGTGTAACTGTCAATCGGAGAGCTGATCTAACTCACACTTGAACCTGTTAATGAAGCATCCACCAAAACTCATCCAGATGAGCCCACACGTGTGGGGGAGAGAGAGAGGGCGCAATTCCCAAGATTGCATGCAATAATGTACTCTCTGTTCAGCTAAGATTAGCTCCTTCTGTCAAGGAATGTTCAGATCCAACCAATCCCAAGCCGATGAGACCGATTTCAGTCAAATTGGAGCAAATCCCAATGATTTAGGATTTTGAATTTTCTCCATTATTTAATTAATTTATCAATTAAATAATCAATATTTGATTTTTAGGGACTTTTGACCTGAGTGATGGACAAATCACTCAAAACTTAGAAAAAGTGGGTCTATAGGTTTACATGGAGCTCTGAGCTTGAAAATGAGCACCCCCATGAATGAAACTGATTTTCGAGCCCACTTTTATTACAAAACCAAATTTTCCAATTAGACTATTAAAAAATAGCCTAAGTTTTGTAGAAAAATTAAAATTAAAAAGAACTTAAAAAATAAAAAAAAATAAAAAACCTAGGGGGACTTAGACATGTTCATATGACTCGACCATAATGCCTAGCATGTTTATACATTGACACATAGACTCTAATAACCTCAATAGGCCTAAATGCCAAGTCGGCCACCCCAACTTTGGAGGTATTGAGTGAAAAACTCAGAAATTATCAGTCGTTTATTCAACAACCAATAATAACCAAGGGAAAAAACACCCTGGGCTGATCGGATTGACAAATAAAGTCTAAGAGACCGAGTCTTTTACAGACACTATCATGCTAGAACATTTTATTACAACTCCCCTATGGGGTATGAACATGTGATATAGTACAACAATCACTTCCCAGAAGCAATTCTGAAGGTCTTCTGAAGTCCGAACAAATCTTCTTTGTCCGGTTCACCAGGCTCACTTGATAAAAACCACTAAGTACAACTTAGGTGGTAACACTTTCCGCTACCAAGTATGCTTTGCCGACCCTAAAAAGTTGGACTTGTACTCAGAACGGTGGTTGGATTTGATTAATCGGACAAGTGAAAACATTAATAAAACTTTCATCCCCATAACCAACGAACCGGCGTTGTCGATAAATACTGAGGTAGTGGGCAAATTCTTGCTAGTGACGCTGGAAATCACCGTTGTCATAGAGTTCTAGCTTGCTGGTTAAATCCTCCGGACACCTAGCCTAGAAGACTGGATGGTTCGACATGTCATTGAGAGGAGCCACTGAAGGTATATCTTCCGGTTGATACCTTGTGTTGTTAGCCATAATAATCAAAGATCACTAAAACTTGCTAAAATTTACAAAAAGCAATTGCAAAATGATCTCAAAAAACACTGAACTCTTGTATCAAGCATCCCAGCACTACAATTCTTTACTCCATTACCCATTAGATAAGGACACTGGTCTTGTGATTATTCTATTTTTATATCTGAAGTGTAATTGTTCAAGTATTATTTCATTATGGATGCTTTTGCTTAATTTAATCAGTGTTGTGTTTTATTTAATATATTGCAAGCATATCTTTGTATTATTTTAATCTTAAATCTGTGATCTTCCCATCAACAAACTCCTAAACAAACACCCATCTGCATCACCACATACAAAAAACATTTAAAACATTGAGCCATAGAAACTCGTTGTTAGGGACTATCCCCCGTTTCGTTAGGAGTTAGCCTAAACGGAGGAGCTAGGAGTAGGTGACAGTACCTGGCTCTGTGCTTTCCCCCAAGGCCACACCTCTCCCACTTTCTCAAGTGAGGAGACAACTTTCATTAGATTTCTGCTGCTAGTGTGCATTTGGCGAACAACAGAGAGGAGGAGGAGGAAGAGGAGGAAAACCGAAAGAAAACCAAAGAGGACTCACACCCTTGTG
The DNA here is from genome assembly GCA_001517045.1 of Pseudotsuga menziesii. Lineage (NCBI taxonomy): Eukaryota > Viridiplantae > Streptophyta > Pinopsida > Pinales > Pinaceae > Pseudotsuga > Pseudotsuga menziesii. The sequence goes on from LPNX010256180.1 coordinate 223,019, forward strand.
GCAATATGTCACAAGGCACGGAGGAGGCAGAGGGGGTAGAACCACCAAATTTGTTTGCCCCCACTGTAAAAAGACATACACAGGTTCATATACTCGTGTGAGAAGACATCTATGTGGGAACATGCCATGTGATGAAAAAACAACTATAGGAGTTTGTGTTTGCCCACATGTGGTATCAACACAAAGAGCCATCTATAAGAAGGAAGAATTTGAAGCACAAAACAGAACAAAACGATCATCGGATGACCAAGACCTTTCATGCTCACCAAGAACTGGAGGCCCATCCACCCGAGGTAGTGGATTCTCTCCCATGCAGTCGGGTGGCAAGACAATATCAGATTTCCTTAATCAAGGTGGTAGGGATGACGTGGATGCAAAAGTGTTTCGGTTTCTCTATGCATGTGGCATACCATTCAATGTTCTTCGCTCACCCTATTGGCATGAAATGTTAGAGGTCATCCGCACTGCCCCAACAGGATACAAGAGCCCTAGGTATGGCAAAGCTAGAACTGTGGGGCTTGACAAGGAAAAAACCAAGATCCAAAATGCTTTGGGGCAATTCACAAATGCTTGGAATGAGTATGGGGTATCAATTGTATCAGATGGTTTGACAAATGTGAAAGGCAAACCATTGATAAATGTTCTTGGTGTCTCTGCTACTAGTGCAGTCTTCCTTTCGACACATGACTTCTCAAATAAATTCAAGACCGGCATGAACATTACAGAACTCCTACTCAAAAACATTGAAGCTATTGGTCCATACAATGTCATCCAAGTCATAACAGATAATGCTGCTAATTGTTAGGCAACAGGAGCAATCATTGAAGATAAATACCCCAACATATTTTGGTCCGGGTGTTTGGTTCACAAATTGAACCTTTTGATGCATGGCATTGTTAAGTTGAAGGAAAATGAATACAAATGGATTGGTGAATTGTACAAAAAGGGCAAGCACATGATATATTTATTACCAACCATAGTAATGCCCATGGCATTTTCCGCACTCACTCAAAGTTAGAGCTATTAAAGATAGCAAAGACTAGATTTGCTAGCTATTACCTCACCTTCAGGCGCCTTTTGAAGGTAAGAGAGGCATTGGCTAGCATGGTATCAAGTGAATCATGGCAAGTCTTGAAAGATAGGGCTACATCCACATCTTACAGGCTTGATTTTCAAGATGTGGAAGACACAGTTCTTGATGGTCAATTTTGGGCAAGTGTCAAGTTTGTTTTGTAGTTCACAAAGCCCATTTATCACATGATTCGGTTTGCAGATACAGATAAGCTGGTAATTGGGGAGGTGTATGAGCAAATGGATAGCATGTTGGGCCAAATTAAAGATATTGTTGAATCGAAGGATCCCATCGTGTATGACCATATTCACACACATGTGGTCAAAAGGTGGGAACATCTCAATGTTCCACTGCATGCCTTAGCATATGTATTGACACCAAAATATTATTCTCCATCTTGGTTGGCCAAACTAGCACCTAGGGGTGGGGTTAGGAGAAAGCCCCACATAGATCTAAAGGTACAAGTTGGGTACATGGCTGCTATAGACAAGTTGGTCCCTGATGAAGAGGAATGTGCCTTATTGCGTAGTGAATTAAGCAAATACCTCAATGATATTGGTCCGTTTGGTACTTTGCATGCTAGGAAAGATCGAGATAGGGCGCCTCCTATTGAATTGTGGAACATGTATGGCTCATCATGCCCACTCTTGCATAAATTGACAACCAAAGTGCTTTCACAGGTGGGAAACAGTTCCTCTGTAGAAAGGTGTTGGAGAACCCATAGCTTCATCCAATCAGTGAAAAGAAACCGATTAAATGAAAATCGGGCAGAAAGCTTGGTTTATGGTTGTTGACTCATTACTGTGAGCGGGCCAAAACCGATAGATCATATGTCACTTGGGACAACAATCCGGAGGAGCATAACTTGGAGGATGGAGCCTTAGCTTTAGAGCGCTTGGAGGATGAGGTTTTGGGCGATGAGGATGACCATGCAGCAACAACAACAACAACAACAACAACAATGCCATCGCCATCTTCTACCTTGTTTCTAGATGCACCATCTTTGCCTAGAGGTTCAACTTCACAACCCCCATTTGCATCAGCGAGGGGGGGTCATGCAGGACCAAGTCTTGGACGTGGCTCAAGCTGCTCAACATCGGTGGCTACTGGGGGATGATAATCTTGCTCCCATTGTTCATAGACCACGGGAAAAGAGATTAGAAATTTCCCGTGGCAAGAGGAAACATCCATAAAATCTACTTTTCTTGTCTTTTCTTATTTACAGTAATTTCAACTTTCAAGTTTTTGCATTGTTGAGTCATTGACTCTTTTATATTTATTATGGTATATTTTGTGAACATTACATGGCAATTCAAGTTTGAAGTTTGAAGTTGAACTTTGAAGTTGTAAGGTTGTTAACTTGATGTTATGGATAATGGATTACGGACCTTTGTTTGACGAGTTCACTACCATATGATTGATGGTTGATGGTTGATGAATGATGTTATATGGTATTATGGCTTATTTCATGTTTTTATGCTTTCCATAATTAATTCAGCATTCTACAAACATTTGTTGGCATATATGCATCAAAATATATTAAAAATATATATTATATAAAAAACGCTCCCAAACCGGAATCTTTTGAAAATTTTGCTTTTCGCTCCCCGCTCCCGCTCCCAAGTAACCTTGATGTAGACTACCTAGTTGGAATAATACCTCTAAGAATGAATCTTAGATTCTAGTGAGGTAAGATTAAAGTGGGGTCCCTCATTCCTTTGGTTGTTCAGAGATGCAAGGAACTGTATTCACACATTGTTCTCAAATTATTTGAAACTTCAATGGGGCAAAAATTCCATGAAATTTGTTCCTTCAAAAGATTTGAATTTCTTAAAATAAATCCAATGATTTTTTTTTTCTTTCAGCGTGGGGTGGGGGGGTGGTGGTGGTGGTGGGGATGAGATCCCAAACTTCCATTTGCTGTTGTTCTAACTTGTGTCTTCCTTTGTCGTGCTTCCTTGGATGAGGGGAGACTGGTCTGAAAAATTGAAAGACTGAAAATAAAAAATAATTACGTTTTGGAAGCATAATTTATTTAAAGGAATCTTGCATGACTGAAAAGGTTGTCGTATTCCTCTAGTCAAAGGTATTATTGCTTTGGGAACCATGTGTGATCACTTTATCTAAACAAGTGAAATTCATGAGCTTCAGTTATTATTTGGAGTCTGGACAGATTTGCTACTATGTGTAAGTTTTTTGTTTTTCCTTTTAAAAAAATGTTTAAATTTAGCCCCTTTGTTTTATGTCAGCTTTCTGGCATTGCTCAATGAGTCCTTCCTGCTGCAAATTGTTGCTTTAGATCATGGACAAATTAACAACCTGGTATCAGTGTCTTCCATTGCCAATCGAATGAGGACATTGTGCTTGTTTCTATCTAGAGTTGTCTTTTATATCATAACTGCTCCAATAGTGCGAGTTGTCTTTTATATCATAACTGCTCCAATAGTGCTTGAAGGTATTTTTCCCTCGAGTTTCTCAAATAGCAACCTTTGATGTCTTTGGGGATGAAAAGTAGAGGAATTGGACCGAATTTAATCAAATATACACTTTGGAATGATATTCCATGCCCTTTTGGTATTTGTAGGAAAGCAACCAAATAACCCCACTTTTTCTATGAATGATAACAGCATTGGTTTTTATTTTAAACTTTAAGGAAAGAGCTTCATGGTATTCTGTACAGCACTTCATATGGGGAACTGTTAGTGCTGTCACTATTCTGTTATAAAAGTCACATTATCGTATGTATTATGTTGAGATCGGTGAAGGAAATTCCCATGCTAGAAGTTTACATATTCATGTCCATTGTTTTGCTTGAAGTGAAATATACTTCATATGCATTTCGGTTATCCTCATTGCAGTGATTTGAACTTTGAGTGATGGCTCACATTGCTATATCTTCTTTGGCATACCAACAAATGCAACATTTGGATTTGCAATTTCCTGGGTCCAGTTATATGATATTGTAGAAACTAATACTAGTTGGCCAAAATCTTTTTCTTTTTTATTGATGTTTCATATAAGTGACTTTGCCAACTTGCTTGTTTTTTACTTCAGGTATAGTTTTGGGTTGTACAGCAGAAGAGTTAGCCCTTGAACATGAAACTGAAAAATCAAGCAACGCCTTACTAAGGAGAGGATGGTCTCCTGGGTGGAGCAATGCAGATAAAGCATTGGATGAATTTCTGGCAGGACCTCTACTGGATTATGCAAAGAATAGGCAGAAGGCTAATGGTCCCACCACTTCCCTTCTGTCACCTCACTTGCACTTCGGAGAATTGAGTGTAAGAAAAGTGTTCTATTGTGTTCGAAGGAAACAGATCCTTTGGGTGAAAGAAGGCAGAGTCAATGGTGAAGAAAGTATAGATTTCTTCCTTAGAGCAATTGGGCTTAGGGAATATTCACGATATCTTTGTTTCAATTTTCCTTTCACACATGAACGGTCGTTGTTACAGAATTTGAGATTTTTCCCATGGAGACGGGATGAAGGTTATTTTAAAGCTTGGAGGCAAGGTCGAACTGGTTATCCATTAGTAGATGCAGGAATGAGAGAACTTTGGGCAACAGGATGGATACATAATCGAATCCGAGTAGTTGTCTCTAGCTTTTGTGTAAAGTTTCTTCAGCTTCCATGGACATGGGGAATGAAATATTTCTGGGATACACTATTGGATGCAGACATAGAATCCGATGTACTTGGATGGCAGTATATCTCTGGTAGCTTACCTGATGGTCATGAATTGGACCGGATGGATTGCCCTCAGGTGCATGCGACCACATTTGAGCCTCAATTTTCCGCATCAATAGTTAAACGAGGTATTCAATATAGACAAGAAACTATTTTGGGTTTTACTTTGCTCATGTGCTTCTGACTGTCAATGTGTTTCAGGTCCAAGGTTACAAGTTTGATCCTGATGGTGAATATATACGTCAATGGTTGCCTGAGCTGGCAAGAATGCCCACAGAATGGATTCATCACCCCTGGAATGCTCCTATGGCCATACTTAAGGCAGCAGGGGTTGAGTTAGGATCAAATTATCCGAGGCCAATTGTAGAGATAAGTTCTGCTCGAGAACGTTTGCAAAATGCACTTAGACAATTGTGGGAATTGGATGCCAGTGCAATGACTGCAGTGGCTAATGGTACAGAAGAAGGTTTAGGGGATACTTTGGAAGTTAGAGGCACAGGAGGTCCATCACATGAAAGGATGTATGTTCCTAGAGTAGTTGTAAAGAGGGATGAAGCATCTTCAGCTAGTTCATGGCAAGATCAAAGAGTACCTAACATTGCTAGGCAGGACGATTCTTCTCCAAACAATAGATTGGGAAGCAATACACAAATATCTCATAAAGAATCACAACAGATTTCTGTTGACGCTATGGAAGCTGATGCATTTATGCATAGTGGTAGTATGTCAGACAAATCTCAGGAGCATATACACTTGAACAAACTAGAAAATGTACCGAGTGCAGACAGTGACATACAGTCTACAGCAGAGTCCTCTGTTAGAAAAAGGACCGGTAGTGACTGTCAATTTGATTTTGTATCTCCATCATATCAATCATCGACTGCCAGTGCATTGCAAATAGAAGAACAGGTTGGGCCCACAATCCCTGATGATTTCAGCATAAATTCTTCTAAGCAAGTATTCATTCTAAATTCCTTGCCGGATAAGGTACCATAGCACTAATTCCTTTTATTACTTTAAAGGACCCAATCTTTAACGGTGGACTACAAATTAGACACCCATTCTGAAGTTTGTCCGATGTACAGGCAATTTTGTAGTTGAAGGCACATTTAGCTATAAAAAAAAAATTACACTGGTTTGAGTTCAAACTCAGTGTCTTCTCAAAACTACAAATGAAGAAGTCTGTAATGTTCTTTTAATAGTGGTTGGTTCTGCCGTTAATGCAGTTTGAAGAAGAGGATGTTATGTCAAAAAAAACATATGCAGCCAGAACAGCAAAAAGGCATTGCCAGGATGAAGCATGGAAAAGAGAGACATGATATGATATATCTTCTGAACAATGACATTTAAATTTTAATCCTGATGTAGCAAATTGCAATATTGGGTTGCAATAGGACTTTGCCTATTTTACTCGCTAAAGAAAGTCTTCATCAATGTAGGTTATCCCTTGCTGTTTTACACATTTTTTATAACTTCAGGATTATACATTTAGGTCATCACTTTAATTGGATGCTAGTCTTTGTTTATAGGACCTATATGTTGAAGAACAAATATGGAGAGAATAATTGAGTCTGTAAAGGCCTTAAATTGCTGAGCTGCAATGAAATTGCTTTTAGCATTTTCCACACCGTTTCTGTTTTGCTTTATGAGAGTTGATCAGTATACCAAGAGAGCATTTGGAATAAAGTGAGCTTATTTACTATTTATATGTCTTTTGTATCAATCTTCAACTTGCTTCTACTGAGCAATCAAAGTTCTCGATAAGGTCAGTCATCTGCTGCTTAATGTAGTTCAAGCCTCATCCCTTGAGTTTTGGAATATTCTAGAAAGAATCTTATCTTCCTTCCATGTAATTTTTTTTCCATTTCTTTTCGTCACTATCTGTGTATGCTAGTTAACTTTGTTGCTGACATTTCATCTGGATCAACACCTCCAAAATAATTGTAGGGTAAACACTGCAACCATGTGGAATATGCCAAATTTTAGCTCTGTAAAAGTCAAAGTAGGTGTGAGCCCATGAGATTAACAAGTACTTATCTTAACAGGAAATGCTTTGGAAAGAGAATTTAGAAGTAGGATACCACAATTGTTTGGAGAAGTTCTGTGCAAAGACATTCTAAATAATAATACAAAAAGTGGCAAGGACATTTCCAACTGTTGGCTTGATATCCAGTGTCATCTGACCTCACAATCCTGATGGCATGATCAAAATCAGCTGCAGTCAAACAGAATTTCTTGCAACTCAACATGCCATCTTAAGAACCAAGTGGAAAAATAACGACCTCTATAATCATGTGAAAACCAAATCAAGTGATTCAAACATGTGATATGCATATTAAATTGAGGGGCAGTTATACATTTCCTTAGTGAGACAAATCCTCCTGGCCATTCATATAATAATATCAGCTCAATGATAGATATTTTGACCTACAATTGTTTGTCTGGTGCCTTGTAATCCTTGTGGAATCCCAATTTCCAACAATTTCTGTTGAGAGTGGTTTAAGGATTTGTCTGACCTACCTACAATTGATCAAAGTCCACTTGCTCTTATTTATCTTCTCATCTTCTACTGTGTTAGTTTCTTTTTGTTTAAAAATTAGCAGGAAAGTTCAAAATATTTGTTGACCAGAGTTTTTCTAGGAAATCAGTGTGTTTAGAATGAGAATTGTTTTCCTTCATAGGTTGTTCATATGCTGTAGGGAGTCCAGGAAATGAAGGTGAAATTGTTTATGTTGAACATTGCATATATAAACCCAAAACCATGGAGTTTGTTTCAAGAAATGTGCAGTCAAAGACATACACAAACATAACAATGTTTATATAGGGGTATTGTGCTATAGTTCTAGCCATATATTAGCATATTTATAAATATTTTTTCAATTAAAGATAAATTTGCAATCCTAGGAATGGGTTTTACATTTTGGATATTAAAAACTTGTAGCATTAGATTTGCTTGCTTTGATTGTTTTCGTAGTACAATTCCTGTTTTGGCAATATGTAAATATGGCATCACTAGTAAAGAAGAGAAAATAGCAACACATTGACATCAAATCATGTACCAAAGAATGTTGGAAACCACATCAACAAAAGAGATTATAGAAGATAATAAAAGAGACATGCAAAGACTCAAATTGTGGGTAGTGAATCGATGGGATGAGCAACAATACAACAATGTTTTATTTAAGAATTGAAGAAAATTATGAAAGATTACAAAGCTTGAATAAGCTTAATAACTAAAAACTAAAAGACTGATTTCTCAAAGAATGCCTATTCACAGGATAGAGGCAACCTTTTGTACTGTTTTCAACTAATGACCATGATAAATGTAATGAACGACGATAGGTGGACATGGTTAGGACCTTAAATTTTAAGATTATTGTACCCAAGACATTTGGAAAGCGGTGTGTATATATAAAAAAAGATATATGGTGCTAAGACCATAATAAGATTAACAACCATGTCACTAGTTGACAATAATAACTAATACCTTAAATTTTGAGATCAATATGATTAATGCCCTCTCACATTTTGCATTAACTAGCTCCCCAAGAGTGTTGACAATAATTTTGGTACGATGGATACTAATTCCCCGCTGGCATATAAATATACTTGTGGCATACAACAAGAAATATAGATGCTTTACTCTGAAGCAAATCAAGCAAGAAATGTAATATAGGGCTTTGAGAGAAAGGGAAAAAAAGAACGTGTAAAGAAGCGTTCAAGTGATTGTTGAGCTAGAGGAGCAATATAAGGCGGACAATAGCTCTAAGCAACTTGCACAAAAAGCAAACAAAACCAACTACCCTACTCTATAGGGACAAAATCATAGATTTAACTCAATTATAGAAGATAACAATATTTCTAACCTACTTGAAGCTTTGATAAAGGCAAATGCATGATAACCAATATCAAATCATAAACATGCAAATATGGGGTGTAGGAATCTTTACAAGGGTGGATCCATACCTTACTATGATGCAATTGCTCCAAATCACTTCCCATTGGGTTCGTTCCTCTTAAGACTCTACCAATCCAATTCCCTTGGGTAGTTTTCAATGTCTTCATGAGCTCTTTTCTCAATGCTCCAAAACCAAATTCAAAAATGAAAACAAAGATAGGTGCAAATTGGGCTCTTCACAAGAATTGAAGCGACGTGTCTTTATAATGACCAAAGAATATTTCAATCCTATGTGAAGGAGGCTGTTTTATAGGCTTTGGGTCGTCATAGGTGTTGAATTTTTCTATAGCATGTGATATAGAATGCAATTTTCAGGTCTGATAATTATTACTCAAGGATATTTTATGCCACTGTTATCATTGAATAATTACACACTGAAAATTTCAACTTTAAATGCAGCGTAAACAAAAGATAATCATAGAAAGATAGTCATGCAAAATCAATATTTTTATCCTGTGAAACTCGAACTCGAGAGAAAACTCGGTAACTTTTCTTAAGAAGAAACTTTCCAATATTACAAGTATATTGTCACCATGAAACCCTAATCATCAAGGGTGTCTTTCATAATGAAACTCTAGCCATCAATATAAAGAAACTTTCCCAACAGATAAAAGGCATAGTTCAAGAAGAACCCCAAAATACTTATCTTTGTGCTTGCACCCTTCACGAGTAAACCCTAGACAAAAGTGCGCTCTTCCATCATGAGAAAACCCTAGCGCCCTTGTTGTACTTGAACTAGAGAGGAGAGAAGAACCTTGGATGATCATAATGAAATGTTGGAAGTCTTATTTATACTTTTCAAGTCACCTTTAATTTCTCTTTAGGGTCGACTTGTACTTTTGGTCTTCAATATTTACGGGGGCTTCGTTAATGTTTCATGGGGCTTTTTCAATGGTTCAATCGGATTTGAGTTGTCTTAGAAGTTTCTTCTTCACTAGAAAAGTTGTCCATGAGCCTTGTTGATGTTAATCTTCTCCTCACATGCACATCTATTCATGTTGAATAGACCCACTACGAAGCCCCGAACGCTTCTTAGAGTCTATGTCAATTCAACGTTAGACTAGACTTGTAAACAAGTCAAACCTGTACATATATAAAATAAAGCACTTAGTCCTTGAGCAGGAAATGTGAGAGCATCTAGAGCCTATTCATTCTTAGCCAAATCAACATGGCTAAGAAGGTTATGTCTGGGCATTTCACCACTAGCCAAATCAACATGGCCCCATGAGTGAATGTATCATCCTTCCTTGGTCAAATTAGCATGACCATTTTGGGAGAATGTCTGCTTGATGCTGCTAACTGGAGAAACATCAAAACTCCCTCTCGGCGACGAAGACATTTTGCGTCTCAAGTCTTTCACTGCTAGTCAAATCAACATGGCTAATTGGAGAAACATTGCGCCTAAGCCATTCACCACTAGCCAAATAAGCATGGCCCCGTGAATGAATGTATCATTCCCACTTGGTTAAATCAACTTGACCAATCTGGGCAAATTTATGCCCAATGCTGCTCATCTATGGATATGTACTTGGAGTTGCACCGCTCCCTTATGCACCATGTTTCAGATGAAGTGATATTTGATTTCTTAATCAAAGTCTTGCAAGAAGATTTCGAAGCCACATTGCTTTGCGACTTGCGACATTGGATGCTATAAACTTTGCTTATGTTGTATTAAGTGCTACAAAAGTCTGCTTCTTACTAAACCAGGATATCATAGTCGATCCCCAAGCTGAAGAAGCACCTTGGGTTGCTCTTTTTGTCCACTGCACTCCTTGTATAGTCAGAATTTGTATATCCTTACGGCCTCACTTCACCACTTGAGACATATCTTAGACCATATCCAACTGTACCACGTAGGTACCTCAACACATGCTTTGATGCAATCCAATGCACATGGCTCAACTCAACCATAAACTAGTTTTGGGTGCTTATTGTAAAGCAAATATTTGGCCTGGTGTTATCTAGGTACATCAAGAATCCAATCAACTACCTGTACATAGTGGGATCCACCAAATCTAAAGCTAAAGTAGAATCACTCATCTTTTTTAGATTTGTCCCCTTAGGTGTAGCCATGGACTTGTAGTTCATCATACTGAATCTTCTTAAGATCTCAACTGTGGACTTCCCTTAACTGAGGAAGATCTTACCTGGTCTCTGCCACACACCTAATCCCAATAAATAATGTAACAGGCCAAGATCCTTGATCTCGATCTTTGAAGCCAACTTCCTCTTGGTGAGGGAGGTACTTTTGACTACGGAACCTTCTCCATTATCAACAAGTTGTGCTGCAACTACTCCCTCTGTAGTGGAGCACCCTTCTCCCTCTGCACCTGAGTATCCTTCTCCCTCTGCATATGGCCACCATGCTTCCTTTGTAACTGACTATCCTGCACTGAAGCAACCAACTTCCCTCTACATTGTTGATCCCTATGTATCCATTTGTCTCCCATCAAGTGGGTCTACTGAGATGAGCCTCATGCTCCCTCTAAAACACTGAATACCATTCATGACTCTCTCTGAGCCTGCAAATTGGATGACCCCATAAATTATATAATGTGTCATCCCTAATGCTAATCTCGACTACGTCCTTGATCTTATAGATCCACTTGGAAGTCACCACTGACTTCCCCTCTGGTCTCAGGGTTATCTCCCACAGATCATTCTTCATGATGGATTGGTATTCTCCCATCATGGCATCCTTCCAATGGCCTGCTACCTCCTCATAACTGGAAGGTTCAAAATCACTAAATGAGACTCATAAATGCCATATAACTCGAAGACCTCTAAGGTCTTTTTCTCTCCTTGAAAGCACCACTAGGAGTTGCATGCCTTTCCACATCTTGTAAAGTGTCATGAAGCCATGCTAGCATATTCTTGATCATTGCAACAGCTTAAGTAGATCCAATGGATCTGTTGGCTTTACTGACTCCTTTGGATACCCTGAAGGATGAATAACTATCCTAGAGGGATCTGCACCCTCATCCTTTGGAACCTCCTGCTCCTCATTATCACTCCATGTGACTCTCTAGAACTCCTAAAGGCTACCTCCTTGTCAAAAGTAACCTCTCGACTAACCTCAATTTGACGTTGTCTTGGAGTTTAGATCCTGTAGGTCTTCGAAGTCTTGTTGTATCCCACAAAAGTACCCTTCTTCCCAAAAGGTTGTGAATTCACCATCTTCTCCTTGGGCACATGGATGTATAGTATATACTATACAACAAAAAATCCTCAAATGATTGACCTTTGGCTTCACTCCTGTGAATGCCTCCTAAGGAGTCTTGTCCCCCAATATCCGGTGATGACTCTTGTTCTAAACATAAACTGTTGTACTAGATGCCTATGCCCATAGGAACATGGGTAAATCCTAATCATGGATTATTACTTTGACAACCTCCAAAATGGACCTTGCTGTCAGCTACCTATTGATTCTTGCCTCCTTTCATAAATAACTGAAGTCCTTGGAGGTATACTCTCCTCCATTATTTGACCTGAAAACTTTGATCTTCTTTCCTTCAAGCTCTCTACCTGAGCCCCGAACTCCTAGAACTTGCTGAAGCATGAAGTAGATCCATGTATCTGAATGCACTAAACCCAAGATCCTTTTGGACCTACTATCACGGCGCACAATATTAAACATGCAGCAGAGTAATAAATGCTCTGGCTGCAGCATTGTGAACCCTTGGATCTCAAACAATTTGAGATCCAAGGGTTCACAATGCTGCAGCCAGAGCATTTATTACTCTGCTGCATGTAAAATATTTTTAGCCTACTATCACTGCTCGGAAAAAGATCCCTCGGCATTCTTGCCAAGAGTACTTCTAATTTCTTTCCCAAAACAGTCTTGCCCAAAATAGTAAGTCAAGATGGCCCTTCAAATTTCAGACTGCCATTATCACTGCACGGAAAAAGATCCCTTGGCATTCTTGCCAAGAGTACTTCTAATTTCTTTCCCAAAACAATCTGTCCCAAAATAGTAAGTCAAGATGGCCCTTCAAATTTCAGACTGCCATCTTCAAGAGGGACGAAATGCAACTCTATTTTAGAGCTTGTGCTGCTACAACTTCATATGGCTAATCAAACTACCACTTCACTGTTTAGAAGACTTCTTCAATTTCGCTGCCATAGAGCATACCCTTGCTTCACAAGGTGATCCAAAATATGGCCTTCAGTCAGTCCTTGGCTTTGTTAAATCAACCCTTCAAAATCAGTCTTGAAGACTGCTACCGATCTGTCCAAAGGTGTCTTTAAATGGTTAGTCAATCAATATACCAGCCGGGTAACCTCTAACAGACAATCTCCGGCTTCACAAAGTCTAACCCGAGCAAATGCAAAACCTTAGCACATCCGTTGACTGTCTTGTTGAGTAGACGACAATCTATCGACTTAGTCGAATCCATTCAACTACCTCAGTCGAACGCTAAGTTGTGTCTCGACTGCCCAAATAGACTGCAGTAGATATGCTCTGGTCAATCTGCTTGAAAATTGATCACGCGTATAGTATACACATTTCGTGGGTAAGCCAACTCCACAAATCATACTTGGCTCTCTCCAATCTTCACCGATCTCACAAACTTGATGATTCCATTTCACACCTATGATCCTTCACAAGCCGTCAACTGCAGCTGCGCACTTCTTGCCAACGATCTAAGACTCTGACAACTTAACGCAAGCAACCACGTCCTCTTCTACTTCACTCCACTTGGATCGCACCATCGTTCTCCACCTCTCAGATCCTCAACATCTTCTTTGGCATCCGAGGGCACTCTCAGGCTTTTATACCCTCCAACGTATTTATGCACACATCAACTACTCATATGGGCTCGTGACAGCTGCATTGGATGTGAGTTCTCCATTGTGGAAGATCGCTATTTCTCTTACCGTGAACATGCTAGGGTTTTCCCTTATGCAGTGTGGGCATTTTCTCTCATTTAGCACGCTCAGAACATCAGATTGCTCTCTCTCAAGACGACTTTTCTTCTCTGCAAGCAGTGCACTTCAGGCTCTTTAGACAATAATGGTGGGTCTCTCCATCCACGATTCTGATCACCAACATCCTTAGATGCCTTCTTCAGGGCTGAGCCTATACTTGTTAAATCTTGCGGCTGTAGTGGATTAGGATTATAGTTCAGTCCTAAATATCTCATCGTTGGATGCTTTAAATATGTAAAGAGCTACGCCTTCCCCAAATTGACAAGACTAGGGATGAATTGAGCCCAACGTCTTATGTAAAGGGTTCAACGTCCTAGGAAAACAGTCATCTAAGATCTTCACCAGACTTTATGAAGTTCCTGCTTCTTCATTGCTGCCTCAATCCACTTTCTTTGACCCTAAAGAGAATCATCAAAGACTCGTCAATGGCTATTTTAAGTTTTAACAAACCTGTCTTTGATACCATGTTGATTTTTTCTATAGCATGTGATATAGAATACAATTTTTAGATGTAATAATTAGATATAGAATACAATTTTTAGATGTAATAATTATTACCTAGTGATACTTTGTCACTGTTATCATTGAATAATTACACACATAAATTTTTAACTTTAATGCAGCAGAAACAAAAGAGAATCATAAAAAGATAGATCCACAATAGCCACAATATTTTTATCTCGGGAAACCACTCCGGAGAAAACCCAAAAACTTCTCTTAAGCAAAAAACTTTCCAATATTACCAATACAATGTCATCATGAAACCTTAATCATCAACGATGTCTTTCATAATGAAGCTCTAGTGTCATGCCCCCAAATTTTACTATGGGCCACCCGGTTAGACTAGGAGATGCATGGCCTAAGTGATTTGGTAAAGTTCATTAGAAATGATTAAAATGGTAATATGGGTCATGAATTTGTAAAGTGTGATATCCAAAATTTGTAAATAATGCAACATTAGATTAAAGTCCTAATGAATCTTTCATAAGAGTCCTTGGTGTTTGTTTGTAATTCATTTGGTTCAATTCATGTGTTTTGGAAGATTTTCAGTTGTGGGTGTTCTCAATCTTGTATCAGTGTTAAGGGGATTGAAATTAATCTTCTAGTTCGACCATTTTTTAGTGTTTCTGGGTTTTGAGACCTACCCCATTGCGTTGGGAGTGTGGTTTTTAGTAGGAAACACTTTTTATTTCACCCCAAAAGGTTTTATTATGCCCAAGTTGTGATCATTTTATCGGTCAGTTAAACTGTACAATTATATTTGCGCACCCTTAGTAGAAATGTCTATATAGCCTTCAGTTTCAGTGCTCAAAGCTTCCATAAAGTTCTCTAGATTTTGTTAGTTGTCAAATTGGGTGTGTTTAGGAGTGTTAGGGCCGAGTTGAATCTATTTGGGAAAGAGTTGAGTCTCTTAGGTGTTTGGAAAGAGTTGGAAACCTAGTGTTTGGTGTGGTCAGACTTGAACTAGTGCTCCTAGTTTCGAACCCAATGGTTCTCTGGGGTTCTGTTGGAGTTGATAGCTTTGAGTATTGGACTAGAAATTTGATTGACCACATTACAATTGTTTGAAAGCATACATTGTGAGCCGCACCATAGTATTCATATTCCAATAGACATAATAAAGCCTCTGTTTGGATCAAGTTAAAAATCAACATCATTTCCATTGAAAAATTGGAGTTAATATTCCTAATCTTTAATTGGGGATATTATGGACGTGGTATTAGAGCATGTTCCTCAACAACTATGGGAACTAAAGAGGAACTTTGAAGAAAATTTGCAGAACATAACCTTTAGAAGAAGAAGTGCAACATGTGAAAATGAAGTTTTCTTCAATGACTAGATTTGTGGATGGTAGAACGCTACCATTTTCCCTCCTTGCCTGGGTCATAAAGTAGAAGTTGAATGGGAAAATTCAAGGAAGTACCATGAAAATGTATCGAAGAAAACTGACCAGACATTTCGAGAGATAGAGCATAACTTGCAGTAGTATGAAGCCTTACTACCAAAATGCTCTGCATCAAGAATTATGGTGAGGTTGTTTAGTACATTCACAAAGAGAACATCCAAGGGTTCTTCAACCAAGGTTGGTTTAGAAAAAAGTGAATCCATGATCATTTCTCAGAATTCAACTGAACATAAGAAGAGTAATATTCCATTAAGGGAAAAATAATGTTGTCCCTCTTGTCAAAACAATGAGACACATAGTCCTATAGGTGGTGAGCTACAAGGAGAATCACTCCATGAGGAGCGCAAGTCACTTTCTGATCGCTGCAAAATGGAAGAAAGATGTGTAGGGGCTGAGCATGAAGGACAAGAGACCGAGCCTACCCTCGGTTATACCAATGAATGGTGCATGGGAGAAGGCCTTACAATAGTTAATGAAGTTGTTGACATTGTGATTTTTAATGGAAGAAAGTCCACTAAAGGGTACTCAAGTCTCTACTTGGGTGAATAAGAGATACCTATTAAGGAGTCTGATGAAGGAATGGGTTCCCTTGATAAAAATATGTGGGATCATAGTTCTTCTCCACCTACAAGAGTTGGCATAATAACATCTAGTGAATCTAGTGGTTCCGATGAGGATGGTAGTGGAGAAACATCTCTTGGATCAAATTTAGATGAAGGACAAAAATCGACCTTCCCTTCCCCATTAGAGCTTCACTATGAATCTAATGTCAGTTGCATAAAGGATTGGAACATAACACAAAGGTATGAAAACAAGTATGATTTTTCCATGAGTCATATTTCTACAACAACATGATATAACAGACATTTCATGTACTAATGTTGATATTGTAGAATCTTCTAATGCTAATTTGATTGTTAAATATGAATTGTGTGTTCTGGATTCATGCAACAAACATTCTGATTTTATATATCAACCATTAGAATTTGTGAACAAGATACTATAATTGGGAAATGAGTGGTTACAAAGAGGTATGAAGGCAAGTTTGTTGGCAGCCCAAACAAGGGAACAAAAAGGAACCTATCTTCAACCATTATTCCTTCCAATGGAAAAATATGCAGAAGTTGAGCATGATAGATAAAATGTTGGTGGCACTATTGGTTTGATGGAGGGACCATTTGTGATGGTTCCACCTAAGGAGAATTTAGATTGGCAAGCGCTTGAGGAGAGGATTAACATGGAGGATTTTAGCCAAGCACTTATTTTGAATCAATAGAATCGTGATCTACCTCTAGGGGAAAGATAGTTAGCTATGAAGGGGGTAGAAGAGAACATCATGTATAGACCAACCAATAGGGGAGTATATGCATCCATGTATTTCGTGGATGAACCTTGGAAGGAGTTAAGGTTGACATATTTTCCATCATCCCAGGTATCTATGGCAGTCAGAACATGTGGGGATGAAGATGGAACTCGTGAGTCAGTAGAGGTGATTCTTATGATGGTTCCACATGAGGAGAATAATACTTACATATCTACTTCTGAATTTCATTGTGATTTTCTAGTCATACCCTTGGGGTTGAAAAACACCTCAGTCCATTCTCATTCTTGTGAGCACTAGCAGAGGCATCTATGGATTTTGTTTGATGACTTCACTATTCATGGAAGGACATGGGAGTTTCACCTAAGATAGTTGGATGGGACTTGTAATTGTTATGTGATCCATAGGACCATTGTGTAGAGTGCACAAGAGGAGCTTCATGTTTTATTGTGTTATATTTTTATCGTTTAATCAATATGATCTAGGATCTTATCTGAGAGAATAACATGCACATCAATAATCACAAGAGACAAGAGACACAAAGATTTTTCCTCGGGGAAACCATAAAGGAGAAAACCCCGCAACTTCCTCATAGATAGAATGAGCACCAATAGCAAAAGTAAAGCCTAAAAGTACAAAGATGATCTCCGGCAGTTGTTCTCTCTCTCACTTGTGCGAGCTACTCCTCTCTCACTCATGTGCTATTGTTGAGTGAGTGTGTCTCAAATCGAGAGGCTCACGCTCTATTTATACTTAATTTCCACTTGACTCTCTTCCTTACAGGGCCGACTTCTCTAGGAGAGTCTAATAACCCTATTACAACTTAACTTTGGGGTCTAATGCCCCAAAATACAATGGAGGGTTAACCTCAATGACTTTACATGACTTAATTATATTAATGACTCTCTTGATCGAAGGAACAAACATCTCCGTCAGGGTACAACGAAATACAATAAGAAATATACAAGTGAATACATTCCGAAGTTACAAATACATCAACACTCCCTCTTAACTAGGAAGGTATTCTCTTGACACAGTTCATCAGCAGAAGTCTTCGTCACTGGATCATCATCAAAGTTGGATCATTATCATCACTGTTGCGCTATCTCGAACGAATGGTGCTATCTCTAAAATTTACTCGTCATAGGAAGTTCTACAGAGCCAACCCATTTTCATGCTGGATGTAGGCCTAGCCTCCATGTAGGTCTTCATCTACAGTGCCAACCCTTTTTCATGTTGGATGTATGCCTAGCCCTCTTCTAGGTCTTCATCTACAGTTCCAACCCTTTTTCATGCTGGATGTAGGCCTAGTCCTCTACCAGGGATTCATCATATCTGTGAGCAAACCATCAAGTAGGTACATCTTAGGACTTATTATATGCCTCTTGCAAAACCTACAAAATCTCCCAGGACTGATTATATGCCACTGCAAAACCTGAAGGAGCATCCCAGGACCAATTACATGCCTTGCAACACCTGTGTACCCTACTATTACCTCATCATCTTCAGATCATATCATCATCACACGGAGCACAACCTAGATACACATAACACAACACTTACATCAACGACCATGGGAGGCCCAACCTGCCACCATGTCAGAAAGGTTTCTTAGCACTTGCATCAATGCACATGGGAGGCCTAGCCTGCCACCATGTCGAAAAGGCTCAACACTTACATCAACGACCATGGGGGGCCCAACCTGCCACCATGTCGAAAAGGCTCTCAGCACTTATATCAATGCACATGGGAGGACCATCCTGCCACCATGTTAGAAAGGCTCAACACTTACATCAACGACCATGGGAGGCCCAGCCTGCCACCATGTTGGAAAGGTTCTCAACACTTACATCAACGCACATGGTAGGCCCAACTTGCCACCATGTCGGAAAGGCTCATGTGTATCTGTGTCTTCCGGACTCATCACTTCCCCTTGGAGGGAACCTCAATCTGAAGAACACCAAGCTTCTCTCAGAAGTACTCAAACTTCACTCTGGTTAATGGCTTGGTCAATACATCAGTTATTTGCTCGTCTGTTGCAACATACTAGAGATTCACTGCTCCTCTCTGCACCATATCCCTGATATAGTGATATTTGATCTCGATATGCTTCGACTTCTCATGGAACACCGGGTTCTTTGACAACTTCACACAAATATGGTTGTCTCAATATATACAAGTATCATCCAACTGGAGATCAAACAAATTAGACAGTAGCTTCCTCAGCCACATTGCCTCACAACTAGCTGAACAAGATACAACATACTCTGCTTCGGCTGTACTCAGTGCCATGCATGAATGCTTCCTAATAAATTAAGAGATCACACCTGATCTCATACTGAAGAAACACCCTAAAGTGCTCTTCCTATCAATGGCACTTCCTGCCCAATCCGAATCCACATAACCTTCCAGGTTAATCTTCTGATTCACCTCATACTTGAGCCCATAATCAACTGTACCCTTTAGGTATCTCAGAATATGCTTTGCAGCAATCAAGTGAACATGTCTCGGATTCGTCAGGAGTTGGCTCAATGTGTTCACAACAAAACAAATATCTAGTCTTGTATTCGTCAGGTACATCAAGGACCCAATCATCTGACGATACATCGTGGCATCAACCAACTCTGATGAAGCATCAATCAATAGCTTTAGGTTTGATGCCATAGGTGTGGCCATGGCCTTGCAGTCCATCATCTCGAACCTCTTCAGGATCTCCACTGCATACTTCCCTTGTCTAAGGGATATTCCATTCGCACTCTGCTACACCTCCATGCCTATAAAGTAGTGCATCATCCCCAAGTCCTTCATCTCGAATTCGACAGCAAGCTTCCTCTTCGTGTCATCAATCAACCCATCCTCACTTGTCACAAACATGTCATTTACATACAGTAGGAGTATCACTGGGTTCCCTTCCTCAACCTTGTAGTAAAGGTTGGAATCCGCTTTACTCTTGGTAAAGCCCAAACTAGTCAGGAAGCTATCAATCTTGCCGTACAATGTCCTCGGTGCCTGTTTCAAACCGTACAAGTCCTTCTTCAATTTGCACACCTAAGTCTCCCTATCATGTGTCTAAAATCCGAGTGGCTGATCCACGTACACTTCCTCTTCCACTACACCATTCAAGAACATGGTCTTGACATCCATCTGGTGTATCTTCCATTTCATCACTACAGCTAGAGCAAGTACTGATTTGATGGAAGTGTACCTGGCTACATGTGCAAAAGTTTCTTCATAATCTATCCCTTCCTTATGGGAGAAGCCTCGTGCGCAAAAATATCACTTTATATTTCTCTATGCTGCCATCTGCATCATGCTTGATCTTGTAGATCCACTTGGAAGTCACAACAAACTTCCCTTCTGGTTTCAAGACCACATCCCATACATCATTCTTCATGATTGACTGGTACTCCTCGATCATAGCATCCTTCCATTCTTTCTTTTCTGCCGCTTCTTCATAGTTGGAAGGTTCTTTATCGATGATGTCACACAGCAGGGCTACATAATTGGAGTATGTCCTAGGTCTCTTCCTTTCTCTATGTATTCCTTCTGGAGCGCCATATCTTTTTGCACCTAGGATAGCCTCTCGTACCCATGCCGGTTTCTTCTTGTAAGAATTCTTCTCACGGGGTGGGTCTACAGGTTCCTGAGGTTCTTCCATTTCTCGATCTTCTTCTGGAGTTGCTTCATTCATTGTTGTATCTTGGATCCTGGGTAATTCTGTTTCTTCAAGGTCTTCAACAGGTCTCTTTTTGGATTTGTTGTAAGCTGAGTCTTCGTCAAATGTCACTTCCCTGCTGATGTCGATCTTCTTGAATCCTAGGAAATATATTATGTAAGCCTTTGAGCTTTCACTATATCCCACAAATATACCCTTCTTTCCTGAAGGATCTAACTTCGTCCTCTTTTCTTTCGTAATGTGTATGAACACCAGGCAGCCAAATATTCTGAGATGTCTGACTTCTGGTTTCTTGCCATAGAAGACTTCTTCTGGTGTCTTGTTCTCAAGTACTCTATGCGAAGTATGATTCTGTACATACACAGTTGTCCTAGCAGCTTCTGCCCATAGATGCATAGGAAGATCCCGATCATGAAGCATTGCATTTGCTGCTTCCATAATCGTTCTATTCTTCTTTTGTGCAACTCCATTCTGTTGTAGATTATATGGAGTGGTCAACTTCCTCTTAATCCTCAACTCTCTGCATAGTTCGTTGAATTCATTTGATGTGAATTCTCCGCCATTGTTTGATCGAAAGGTCTTGATTTTCTTCTCTATGTGGTTCTCGATCAAGGCTTTGAATTCCTTGAACTTACTGAATACTTCATCCTTTCTTTTCAAGAAATATATCCATGTCTTCCTAGAAAAATCATCAATGAAAGAAACATAATATGCATACCCACTTACTGAACAGGATGACATCGGACCACATACATTGGAATGGATAATTTTCAAGATTCATTTTTCCTTGATCTTGCTACTTGGAAATGTCATTAGGGGAATTTTGAGGTAAAAAATGGGCCTCCAAACAAAAAATACTATCAAAATTCACTTAAAAAAAACCAATCACATTCTAAAGGATGACATCATCTATAATAGTTGAGGTGGCATTGGTTGGGTTAAGGATGTTTATTTGTCAAATTGTAAATAGTGAGTAAAAACCCATAGTTAACTATATCAAAGTTGTAAGTAAAGTACTCATTATGAAAATAGTACTTAAAGATTTTTTTTGAATATAATATAAATTTACTAAAGTACTTAGAAAGAAAAGTACTATTTATATTTCAATATAAAATAAATTACAAATATAAAAAAAGTAAATGCTCTATTCAAAACTAAAATTATGTAATTACTTTTTCAATATTTAAAATATTGTCAAATCTTTATTTAAAGTAAAAATGACTTCACATCTTATAATCAAAACAATTTGATGATTAATGGTTTTTGTTTTTTAAATACTTACTATATATAATAAGCTATTATAATTATTATTTAAATA
>LPNX010256180.1:244916-296845 GCA_001517045.1 Pseudotsuga menziesii
AAAAATTTAGGTATTTATTTAAGGTTAATATTTTATTATCACCTTTTAACCTTTGAAACATTTACATCTATACCAACATAAATTAGACATGTACATTCAAGTTACAAAACCAAATACATGCATTACTATATATATATTCTCATCCGGTTGAATTTTAATATTAATATTTAAAAAAAAATTAGGTATTTATTTAAGGTTAATATTTAATTATCACCTTTTAACCTTTGAAACACTTACATCTATACCAACATAAATTAGACATGTACATTCAAGTTACAAAACCAAATACATTCATAAAATTTTAATGTAACAATTTGAATGAACTGTTATATCATAATAAGATATTATATTATTAGAATTTTTGTTACATATAATAATAATAATGTTTATTACATATAATCTCATTTGCTTAATATTAACTCATTTTTTTCGTGGTAGAAATTTATGTACTATTTCTCCATCCCAATATTAACACTTTTTTTTATAAAATTTATTTAATAATGTTATTAATTAATACATTAAAAATGATATATAATATACATAATATATATCACAAGAAACTATTAAAAATGAGTTTATAGGTGATTTTAAAGGTGTATTAAAAAGATGAAAAATAAATTTAATTTAATTTTTTTAAAAATTTATAGTTTAAAATTTATTTTTTATTTTTAATATATATATATATATATATATATATATATATATATATATAAGAATGACAATTTATTAATTAAAATTTAACTTTATGTTTAAAATTCAAAATTATAAATACATGGTTTATAAACATATTTTGAATATTGAAGAAGTAACTTATGTTTTAAATTTCAAAATTAATATATTTTATTTTTTGAGTACATTACTTTATAAGTACATTCATCATTTTATATTCAAAAGTAATTTATGTACTTAAAAGTACTTTACTTTTAGTCATATCAATCTTATTATATCTAAAAGTAATTTATGTACTCAAAAGTACTTTACTTTTAGTCATATCAAAGATGATTTTTTTATTGGTTTTATTTTAGACATCTTTTCAATTTAACTTAACCATAGTTGCATTGGTTATAGTGTAAGAGATAAGTTGTAAATATACCTTCCCCACCAAATGTCTAACTCATAATATTTTATTATATCTCTTATGAGGCCCATTTTAGACCTCAAAATTCTCCTACTGCTTCTTTGTGTTCTTTCCCTTCGCATATCCTTTGCAAACGCCTTCATGCTTTTCCTGTATTTCTGGAATACCTTTAACAACTTTGCTTGCAAGTGGTAGTGCCCTATAGTGCACATGTGCAAGCCTTCTATGCCAAAGTTCACTTGGCTCTACTGAGTGATGGACCAAAGGTTAGCTCTTTAATTTGTATAAACCTCCCTCTAACTCTCCAATCACTACTGCATCATCTATAGTCTTTCCCTTTGGCCACATAAGGACTTGGCCATCTACAAATGCAATCCTCATACCTTTTGCATCGCTTGAAGAATATTCACTTTCTTCTTTGACTCTCTTCCCGGGAGATTCATCATCCTCTACAGTGTGAGCATGATGTCTTCTTTTGTTGTTCTTCTTCTTGTGGGAGCCACCTCTATTTCTAGGACAATCTCTAGTGAAGTGTCCTTTCTCATCACATGTATAACATATGACCTTAGATAGATCTTTGCTAGATCTTCTAAGGTTATCTTTCTGATTCTGGTGTGGATGCTTACCTTTCTTGAGATGATAGTGCTCCCTTTTGATTTTCTTGGTGTGTGTTGTGAGAGCTTGATCTTCATTTCCCATCTTTTTCTTCTCGAGCTACTATTAGAGCTTCTTGTGAGCATTCCTCCCACAACCTACTGAAAGTGATTAACTTTCTTCTAGCACAAATCCCTTGAATGAAGGAGTTCCATGACATAGAGAGACCATTCAAGGTGGTCATCACAATTTCTCCATTCTTTACTTCTTCCACAGCTTCAAGTTGTTCTTTGATTTGAGAGACCCTTTCAAAGCATGACTGCATGGGCTCTGCATTATGTATCTTTACATTCTTCAACTGATTTCGTAAAGTCATCTTTCGATTTATATTCTTCCCTTCAAATAGCTTGGTCAAGGAATCAAACACCTCTTTAGGCGTCTTTAAGAAAGACACATGTTGTATAAGGTGATCCTTGATAGAATCAACAATGATCCTTTTGGGCTTGACCAAGTTCTTCTTGTGTAAGGCTTTAGCCTCAACTCCCTATGGAATTGGAACCTCTCCATTTATGTAGGTCTCTAATTCATTTTCTTCAAGAACAAGTGAAATCCTATACTTCCATGCTCGGAAGTTATCAGCTCCTTCAAGCTTTTCATCAAGCTTGATGTGATGAGACATCTTTAATGAGAACCTCAATGGAAATACAAAAGATTTAGATCTTACCAATTTGAGATGCCCGAACTGGATCTGGAGTTGATCTTTTGCAGTGTTGATTTTCTGGTCCGGGTTCAAATTAGGGTTTGACTTTCCTGGAGTTTTACTCAAACAAAATTTTTGATCTTGGTCTCTAAATTTCGATTTTGAGGAGGAGAGAAATCCTATGCTGGGCTCACTCAAAAATTCCACTTCTCTGAAAAGCCCTATATTCCCGTAGCAGTGATAGGCCAAAAACTGAAAATGCCCAGAATCAAATTCTGCTTTGACAGGAGGATGCACCCTTCAATGGAGAGTTAGCATAGCCTCCTTTTGTTGATGATCTGTGGAGAGAAACCCAAAAATTAAGAAGCCCTAGTTTTTGCAGTTACACATTGCCTTCTTCTCAAGTTAGCTCTGATACCATGTTAGATTTTTATTGTTTAATCAATATGATCTAGGATCTTATCTGAGAGAATAACATGCATAACAATAATCACACGAGACAAGAGACACAAAGATTTTTCCTCGGGGAAACCATAATGGAGAAAACCATGCAACTTCCTCAGAGATAGAATGAGCACTAATAGCAAAAGTAAAACCCAAAAGTACAAAGATGGTCTCCGACAACTGTTCTCTCTCTCACTTGTGTGAGCTACTCCTCTCTCACTCATGCGCTATTGTTGAGTCAGTGTGTGTCTCAAATAGAGAGGACCACTCTCTATTTAAACTTAATTTCCACTTGAATTTCTTTCCTATAGGGATGACTTCTCTAGGAGAGTCTATTAACCCTATTACAACTTAAATTTGAGGTCTAATGCCCCGACATATAATGGAGGGTTAACCTCAATGACTTTACATGAATTAATTATATCAATGACTCTCCCGATCGAAGGAAAAAACATCTCAGTCGGGGTACAATGAAATACAATAAGAAATATACAAGTGAATACATTCCGAAGTTACAAATACATCAACATATTGTAGAGGCTCACAAAAGTTTGAATAAGCATTGAGAGTGATGAAATTCCAATTTGGTGGTGGGACCTAACATCCTTCGGAGTAGTGAATTTCTCCAAATGACAGTGATGATAGAAGGGGTGAAACATAGACAATGGAATCTTGGAATTGCCTGGTTTTGTAATTTAATAGCTGGCACAAGAGGTAGAGCCATCCGATCTATTTAAGGATTCAATCCATGTGGATCAACGGATTAGTTTCCTAGGTGGGAAACCTTATGATGGAGGGATACACTATTTTCCTACTTGGTGGATTGGGAGACTACATGACCCTCTTTGTGTGGAGACTATGCAGTGCATAGGTGGATGCAGTAGGAACTCTGCATTTCTTAGGTTCAAATGGGACCTTGGGATCATTTTTGGGCTTAGCTAGGTTGATGATAGGATAGTAGGTGAGATGGAACTATTTCTTTAGGGGATGATTAGAGTTCACGAGAAACCAATATTCATGACCAATAATCATGCTAGACTTCCTTTGTCAATATTTAGGGTTGAGTATGGTAATAGGACTGTAGATTTCACTTGGATGCATATGCAAGCAACTATCCATGGTGGTAGATTCAATTTTTACATATTTTTCAGTTTGGAGATCCAAGAGAGGAGGAGGCAGACAAATGGTGACATTGGGATGGTTATGATTAAAGTGGTGCAACGACAACATGGTGGTCCCTTTATGATATTAGCTGAGAATTTTGGAGTTACAGTACTAGACAAATTTCCAGCAGCAGACCCATAGGTGAGAGCCACTTTTGTCTTTCATATGATGAGATTGTTAGTTAACCCATCTATTGGGGAGTTATGTGAGTGGTTGCAATATAGAGTTACTCTTCTTATGGGATTTGGTCAAGATGCTTCATATGACAACACCTTACAAGACCATACTTTGAGAAGAGTATACTTCACCTGTTTTTGACGGGGTTGGAACCATGATATCATTTTCATCCTTAGTGCGGTTCTGTTTTTGAGATATGGAGTTGATGACTTGATCCATTTGAAAATTGTAGCCTTACAGACAATCATCAATAAGGGAGGAAGTAGAAGAATTAATGAACATAATTTGGGGAAGAAGAACATGCGCTACCACACTCATATTTAAATTGGTTGCGGATAAGAAATCATGGGCGGGGGGATTGTCATGTCCCTAAATTTTTACTATGGACCACTTCATTAGAATAGGGGATGCATGGCCTAAGTCATTTGGTAAAGTTCATGAGAAATTATTAAAATGGTAATATGGGTCATGAATTTGTAAAGTGTGATGTCTAAAATTTATAAATAATGCAACATTAGATAAAATTGGACAAGGAGGGAACATATGAGGGTGTATTGGACCCACATAAAGTGTAAATTCCCGATCAAAGGTGGAAGAAGGTTCATAATGAAGGAATATTATGAAATGTAACTCCTTGGGATAAAATTAGCAAGTGAGGGCACACTTGTGGAAGTGTAACTCCCAAAAGGAATCTTATGACAACTTATGATAACTTATGACAAGAACCAGGTCCTATGATAGCATATAACAACTTATTATAGTCTATGGCATGCCACGGGTCCTAAACTTATCCAAGGAGGGCACTAGAGGAGAGGGTGGGCCCACATGTTAGCGTAACTGCCCCAAAATCAAGCTAATCCTTTCTAATTCGAATTTCCAAGGAAGATGAAGGTGTTATTGGGTTAAATAACATTAGAGAGAAAGTAAATTAATGCAAAGGTATCATTCTCTCATGAAAATAACATTTATTAATATTTTTGTGAGAGAATTCTAAAATGAGGGGTAAAGGGCTAAATGGAGTCTATAAAAAGGATGTAGGCCTCTTGGGAAAGATATTTTGGACATATTTATTTTGAATAGGATATCTCTCATGGATTTTCAATCTTGGGAGATGTGCTCCTTGAAATTGTGAACTAGTTTCAGCATTGAAAGATTCCACCCTAGCTAGTAAGGAGGAGGAGATCATTAAGATCTCTCCACTGAGCTTCATTGTAGCTGATTATTGAGAGGATAAGTCATCTTCAGATTTATATATAGATATTATTGCATAATTTTGTATCCATGTTCAATAGATGATTAGATTTCATGTTGGTGTGTTTGAGTTCCAGTTAATAGCAATGTGGATTTGTGGGTTTCCAGGAGTGTAGTACCTATGGTGGTTCATGTTTGAAGAGGGCGCACTTGTGGCTATACAAACCTCATGAGGTCTAACATAATGGTTTTATATCAATCATATTTGATGGAGGGTGTACTCTAGGTGGAATAACTACAAGTTGGGATTGAAATCTTGCTTGTGGAGGGTGCATCATTGGAAGGAAATCATTCATACGGAGGAGTAATTATTTCTCTTTTCTCTGTGGCTCTGTAGTTTCCATCTCTACTCTCTTTGTAGTAGATATTTCTATGTATTTCGACCTGTTGTAGCACCCATTAGTGTAATCTATGATCATTCTCCATTCATAATAAAAATCACAGTGCTTTTCCCCATATGTTGTTCAATATTCAAGCACGAGTTGTTCTATGAGTAAATGATTAGTCTATGAGTAGATATGTAAATGCAGTGATGTAGCCTTGATTTTTGTGTGTGAATATTTCATAAGAGTCCATGATGTCTATTAGTAATCCATTTTCATTGATTCATATGTGTTTGGAATCATTTGGTGTTTATTTGGAAGCTTTACAGTTGTGGGTGTTCTTAGTCTTGTATCGGTGTTAAGGTGGTTGAAATCCATCTTCTGGTTCGACCATTTTTTAGTGTTTTTGTGTTGTGAGACCTGTCCCATTGAGTTGGGAGTGTTTTTTTTATAGTAGTAAACACTTTTTATTTCACCCCAAAAGGTTTCCTTATTCCCAAGTTATGATCATTTTATTGGTTGGTTAAACTATACAATTATACTTGCGCACCCTCAATAAAAATCTTTATGTAATATTGAGTTTCGGTGTTCAAAAGTTCCATAGTGTTCTATGGAGTTTTTTAGTGGCCATGTTGGGTGTTTTTGGGAGCATTAGGGTTGAGTTGAATATGTTTGGGAAAGGGTTGATTATGTTAGGAGGTGTTTGGAAAGAGTTGGAAACACAATGTTCGATGTGGTCAGATTTGAACTAGTGCTCCTAGTTTCAAACCCAGTGGTTTTGGGGTTGTGTTGGAGTTGATAGCTATGAGTAATGGATCAGGGATCTGATTGGAAAAATTACAATGGTTTTAAAGCATACATTGTGGGATGCATCATAATATACATATTTCGGTAGACATAATAAATCCATTGTTTGGACCAAGTTAAAAATCAACACCATTTCCATTGAAAAATTGGAGTTAATATTGCTAATCTTTAATTGGGGACATTACATTTAGACATTAATATAAAAAAAAATTCCAAAAAATAGAAGGCATATATCAAGAAGAACCCCCAAATACTTATCTTTGTGTTTGCGCCCTTCATGAGGAACGATAGACAAAAGTGCGCCCTTTGATAATGGGAAAACCCTAGCGCCCTTCTTGTACTTGCAATGTAGAGGAGAGAATAACCTTAGATCATAATGAGATGCTTGATCTCTTATTTATACTTTTCAAGTCACCTTTAATTTCTCTTTAGGGCTTACTTGTACTTTTGGTAATATTTTGTGGGGCCCTTTCAATGTTTCTTGGGGCTTCTTCAATGGTTCAATGGGCTTTGACTTGTATTAGAACTTTCTTATTCACTACAAAAGTTGTCCATGAACCTTGTTGATGTTAATATTATCCTCACATGCACATATATTCATATAGATCTCTACTGTTGAATAGACCCACTAGGAATATCTAGACACTTCTTAGAGTCTACGCCAATTCAAAATTAGACTAGACCTGCAAACAAGTCATGCTCATATATAAAATAGATCACTCTGTCCTAGAGCAGATAATATGAGAGAATCTTGAGCCTATTCTCTCTTAACTAAATCAACATGGATAAGAAGGTTTCACCTAATCCCTTCACCTCTAGCCAAATCGACATGTCCATGTGGGTGAATGTATCATCCTCCCTTCGTCAAATCAAGATGACCAACCTAGGAGAATGTCTACTCGATGCTCTAACTAGAGAAACATCAACACTCTTTCTTAGTGAGGGAGACATTCTGCATATTGAGTCTTTCAGTCATAGCCAAATTTGCATGGATAACTTGAGAAAACTATGCTTGGTCCATTCATCACTATCCAAACTAGCATGGCCCCGTGAGTGAATGCATCATTCCTCCCTTGGTCAAATCAACATGACCAATCTAGGAGAATGTCTTCCCAGTGTTTCTCATCGATGGATATGTACTTAGAGCTACACTACTCCCTTCTGCAGCATGTCTCATATGAAGTGATATTTGATCTCCTGATCAAATAGTCCTACAATAAGCTTTTGAATCCACACTTCTTTGTGAATTGTGACACGGGATATGATATACTCTTCTTCTGTTGTATTGAGTGCTACAGAAGCATGCTTCCTACTAAAGAAAAATATCATAGTTGATCCCAAAGCTAAAGAAACACCCCAAGGTTCTCTTTCTTTCCATTGCACTCCCTTCCAAGTCGGATGATATATATCCCTATAGTCTCACTTCACCACTTGAGCCATATCTGAGACCATATACAACTATACCATGTAGGTACCTCAACACATGCTTTGGTGCAACCCAATGTACATGCCTTGACTGAACCGTAAATTGGCTCAGGGTGCTTATTTCAAAGAAAATATCTAGGATGGTGTTATCCAGGTACATCAAGGGTCCAATCAACTACTTGTACATAGTCATATCCACCAAATCTAAATATGAAGTAGAATCACTCAACTTCTTCATATTTGTCACCATAGGTGTAGCCATGGACTTGTAGTCTATTATATTGAATTTTCACAAGATATCAATTGTGTACTTCCCATGTCTGAGGATGATATTACTTGGTATATGGCACACCTCTAATCCCAAAAAATAATGTATTAGCTGAATATCCTTCATATTGATATATGTAGCCACCTTCCTCTTAGTGAGGGAGGTACCCTTGACTGGGTAACCACCTCTATTATAAACAAACTATGTTGCAACTACTCTTTCTATGTTAGACCACCTTTCTCCCTTTGCACCTGAGTATCCTGATTCATCTGCATTTGGACACCTTCCTCCCTCTGTAACTGAGTATCTTGCATTGAAGCAACTTGATTCCCTCTGCATTTTTGATCCCTGTGTATCCATCTATGTCATTTACCATCAAGTGGGTCTACTGAGATGAGCCTCCTTCTCCCTCTATAACATTGAATACCATCCATGAATTTCTATGAGCCTGCAAATTGTCTGACCCCATTATTTATATAATGTGTCATCCCTTATTCTAGTATGGTCTGCATGCTTGATCTTATAGATCCACTTGGAAGTCATCACTGAATTCCCCTCTCGTCTGGGATTTATCTCCCACACATAAATCTTCATGATGTACTGATATTATTCCATCATGAAACTTGTTGGCATGATGCCTCCTCATAACTGCAAGGATGTTGTATAACTGGAGAACCTCTAAGCTAATTTTCTCTCCCTGAAAGTATTAGTAGGAGCTGCAATCCTTTTTGCATCCTGTAAAGTGTCATGCAACCATGCTAGCCTCTTCTTGATCATTGCAACATCTCTAGGTAGATACACTAGCTCTGTCGTCTTTACTGATTCCTCTTGATATTTTGAAGGATGAATAACTATACTAGAGGGATATGGACCCTCATCCTTGGAAGCCTCCTCCTCACTATCACTCTCCATGTGACACTCTCTAGACCTCCTAAATGCTACCTCCTCATCAAAAGTAACATATCGACTAACCTCAATTTGACGTTATCCTGGAATGTATAACTCGTAGGCCTTTGAAGTCTTGTTTTATACCATAAAAGTACCCTTCTTCCTAGAAGATTATAAGTTTGTTCTCTTCTTCTTTGAAACATGGGTTTATATTGGAAAACCAATGATCCTAAAATGACTATCCTTTGGTTTCACTCATGTGAATGAATCCTCAGGAGTCTTGTTCCCCAATATCTGGTGAGAACTCCTGTTTTGAACATAAATTATGGTACTAGATGCCTCTACCCATAATAAAATGGGTAAATCTTGATCATAGATCATTGCACTAGAACATTTTGGCTCAAAATTTTGGTGAAAAAATATGACGATACGGACAAACCATTGAAAAATATTTGCTAAAATAAAAAATTTCTTATATGTAGTTTTAAATTTATCTCGCTTTCATCGGTCGAATGATGGTTATCATTAAATTGTCAGTATCTCCACATCCAACTATTGATCGACTTACATTTTTTCTTAATCCTCCAAACCTTCGACATTTAAGGCATGTAAGTTGGTATACCGATGGTAAACCATTGGAACCTTGAAACAAGAGTCATAGCCATTAAACATTTTCAATGGTCACTTTTGTTTGGTGAATGTTGAAAAAATAAACATTGACCATGCTAACAAGCGTCAGAAATCTAACAGTTTCGATATTTATAAATATAATATATTTAATAGACGTTTTGACAGTTTTTCTATTATTGCAAAAGTTTGGAAAGGTTATAAGGACCTTTTTTCGAACATAAAGAATATTTATTTTATCTTTCATAGCCACTTCATTCTATAATATAGTCATCACTCTATTTTGGTAGGGAAGAATGTTGAATAACATTGGTGCAGAAGAAAATCAAAGGATTTTTGATAGGTTGTGGGAGGATTTTAGGGAAAAGGGTGATGGAAAATTCTATTGAAGTTACGTTGAATCCATCGCCTTCAATCTCAAAAGAATTTCTATAAATGGACCTAAAATACATTATAGAAAAAATGGACACTTCAAATGGGGGAATGGATACCATCCCCTGGTAAGTTATATTTATTCATTATATGTCTTCATATTGACCATATTTGACAGACTAATTTTGCTTTATTGTTTTGAATTATAAAGAAAACACCCCCTACATTTTCGGCATCAGAGAATGCGCTAAGTACTAGTAGATATAATGTTGCACAAGTTGAACAATATAGAGTGAATATTGAAGATCAAGTTAATGATCCTATGGAAGAAGAAGATAATAATAACATAGTTTAAGAAGATGGGACAAATATATTGATCCAAGACACGTTCACTCTAATGGATCGTGAAAAATTTCATGATATTCATGATATACCTCTACTTGACAAGGAAAAACAACCACTTTATGAAGGCTCAAGAGAAAATCTTCTCTCCACTATATTATTGTTGATGACCTTAAAGGTTTTAAACGGTTTATCAAACAATTGTATGACACAGATCCTTCATCATTAGTGTAGCCACTGGTAGTAGCCTCATCAGTGGTATGTTGTCTTATAAGCAACTTAAGGTCCTTCTCAGAAGGTTGTAATGCTTGGGATACTTATATGGTCTGAGTTATCAATGTGATGCTTGCCGAGTTTATAAATGTATAAATGTGATCTTAGTCATGTGATGCTACCGAGTCTTAGTCATGTGATGCTACCAAGTCTTAGTCATGTGATGCTACCAAGTCTTAGTCATGTGATGCTACCGAGTGGCTCACATAGTGCCGGATTGAGTCTCATAGTGCCGGATTGAGTCTCATAGTGCCGGATTGAGTCTCATAGTGCCGGATAGAGGCAGGTTTATAAGGTATGTTTAATGACATTGTGATAAATTTACACTTTGTTTTTTCTATTTTGTGTTAGTTAATGTCGTGTAAAATATGAATGCAATATTTAGTACAACTAATTTTCTTTACATTAACTGGTTATTTTTTATGTTTTAGATTGTTAGGTGAATTTATCTTACTAGAGTTAAATATATTGCCTCTCACATACATAGATTTATTTGTGATTATGAAAGATGTTGGAATGGAGTATTAGGCTATTGATGCATGTCCCAATAATTCGCACAATGTCATATCAGTAGGCTTCTAATTGATCAACTGACAAAAAAAGTGCCTTGAAGGGTTCTTCATCACATACCCATAATTCCACGTTTGTAGCAATTGTTCAGGTGTGAAAGCATAACAAAGTTTACAGATTACAATGCACAAAACATAAGTGGAGATGGTGTTATTCAAATTCTTGCATATGGTTATACATTTAGGAACATTGGAAAAAAAATGACTTGTTTTCAAAGAACTTTGTAATGTTAGGCTTTCATTGACAGCTCACGATGTCAATCCATTTGGCGATCTCAGGTCTATTTACTCAGTGTGGAATTTTTTTGTTATCAACAAAACACTCCTTGTATTTCAATAAAGAGGGAGCACATTATGTTGTCAATGATTGTTCGAGGTATTTGTTTACATTTTTTTTTAAACCTAACCTTTCATTTCTCTTGTTTGTTGCATAATATATTATACTTATTTATTTGCTTATATGTACAAATGGTAGTAATTATGTGTAATTTCAATAAAATTGATAAGTATCAAGTTAAATACATGGATGTATATATCGAGCCTCTTATCTATAAGCTACTTTAGTTATGGGTTAGAATCACTATGTATGATGTGTCGAGGCCAATAGGGAAAAATAAATTTGTTGGCCCTAGGAAAAGATACATATAATTCGACCAGAATTCTGATTGGGAATATGAAGATTTAGGTCGCATGATAGAAAAGTCTGCGACAAAAAGATTCGTTGCGACAGAAGAAGTCAGGAAAGAAGAGATGCGACATAAGAAGTTGTGGGAGAAGAGTCCACGATGGAAGAGAAGCTGAGAAGAGAACAACCACAACAGAAGAGAAAAACCATGATGGAAGGAACCATAATAGAATAAGAGTACAATGGTTGAAAATGAAAACTCAATTGATCATGGATAAGAATCCTGTTAGAATAGGGCATGATTTGGGAATAAACCATCTTTTTATTTATGGGTCGATAATTCCTACTGTCAGTGTAACTGAATGTACGAGAATATGAATGATAGCTTTTCGACTAACATAATATAGTCGGTTGATTATGACATGTAAGAGCCTATAAAGAGAGAACCCAAGCTGTGTGCAAGTTGGTCTTTGCCGACTCCTGTTTGTGTAGAGTTGTAGAGTTGTAGAGAAGAAAATCGACCTAGGTTGTGTGCGGATCGACAATAGAGTGAAGGAGAGGAAAAATTCAGAGACCTAATACTAGAGAGTATGAGAGGAGAGAAGTATGTATATATTGTAGATAAGATCTAGAACTGAGTCTGCAAGTTGAGTGCACAGAGGAAAGGTGCTATATATTTCATATGCCATATGAAGAGTGCCTTTGTGGTTTTTCCCAAATGGGTTTCCATGTTAAATGTTGTCTCAGTGTGTATTTTATGAATACGTCTGTGTTGAATGAATGTATACTGTGAATAAGTAGGTTTGAATAGATTGAATAACATTTGCTTATGAATGAGTTTATAGATGCATATGTCGCACTGTTGATAGATAGAATCTGTGCTAAAATATTTATATGACTGTTGTAATATTTGTTGACATATAAGTAGAGTAATATCTTGAATGAACATAATAAGAATAAGAAACACACCGCTCGACTTCGGTCGAGCTAGCTAGTAAGGTATTGTGAAAGAGGAAATCCCCACCCAACTGCAGAAACCTAGTTCTAGCAGTTACCCATAGAGATATCTCGGGTGAGAGTGCATCTGCGTCACAGGTGATGCTGACTGAGCCTTGCTCTATCAAGCCGATATCTTGGTCTTTGTTGATAGAAAACCAAGGTCTGAACCTTGGTCGAATGAGGAAACACCAACAAATGGTTTTGTTGCTGGGATCATGAATCATTTTGTGAGGGATATGTTTTGGCACCCGACGAATCTGGAAATTCAAGAGTGGGTGGAGTTTAAAGCATCAGCGTTTACACAAGAATAAATTGAAGGATCACGGTTGAATCCAACAAAGTGGTGAGAGCAGTACATTTATATCGATATTCATGAAATTTTCTTTTGTGAGTTTCCTTTTTTGTTGTATGAGTGGTTGTTGAAGGTAGCAACTCAACGAAAAAATTTCCAACAAGGAGAACTGACAGAGTGGAGTCCTCAACTGATTCAACAACTGAAGAGAATCAACAACCCTATATCTAGGGTTGTCAATTTATGGGTAGATAGTATTTTAGAAGGACACATCATTGAATTTGTTGTCGACACAATAACATCATATATTGAGGCGGAAACAAACTTTTCCCAAGGACCTAGAGGAAGATACTTGACATATTTAATAATTTGGATAAAGATGCTTGTATGTGAAAAAGGGATCCTGATAATGGAGTTCGACGAGTAAGGAACTATACGTGGAGACCTGGTATATGTCGCAAGCAAAGTGTGAGAAAAATGGAGCAGAGTAAGTTGAGATCTTCCTTGGTGATATCGGAACTGCACTAGAAGGCAGGCGTTTGAGAAGTGGAAGAATATTTCTATTGGGAAAGAGAAGAAGAAATGTGACTAGAAGAGGAAGTTGTAGTACGACCAGAGGAGAATACTACGAGTTCACATCTCCCTTTGACGAAGGTTCTTGCAATGAGGAAGAGGAATGGCACCTTGTATCTGAAAGAGAAGAAGAAGAAGAATAAGAAGAAAAAACCATAGATGCAAAGTACAAGTACGACACACCCACGACCCCGTGTATATCTTCGGAGGTAAGATCCATAAACTCATCTCCTAGTGGGGTTGTCAATACAAGTAATAATAAATGTGTGAATAATAGACAAGGGAGTCCCTCTAGCCAATTTTTTTATCTAGCAGTGCCAAGAATGAATATAATGGTTGGGAATGATATTAAGTTGCTGATATTCAACAAAAATGGGTTAGAAGACTTAGAGCAACATTCGTTTCTATGTGAAGTTGTGTGTACCATGAGACATGTCCAAGATGAATCCATCAAGTGGGCTCAAATGATCACAACCCTGAGGGATCGTGCGTTGGACTGGTACATGAAGTTCTCTATGGTTCTGACAGGATTCACATAGAAAATGCTTGACCATATTCAAGCAAGACTAATAGATGAATTCAAAAATCCCAAATATGAGTCGCAGTGTATTACATATATTAAAGAGATTAAGAAATTATTTACAAAACTTGTGTGGGATTTCAACCATCGATTTAAAATGTCAATGGATAAAGTAAGCTTCCAGATGTCGATCATACAACATAAAGAATGGTTCATTGCAGCATTGTTACCGCACATCCAGATTCCCTTGATGCAACAAAATATTTTGTCATAGATTGAAGCATTGGAGTTGGCCATGAAGCTAGAATCATCACCTGTAGGAGAAACTGGTGTAGGAATGATGCAAATTCAGTCACAACTAGCCAACCTTACGCTACAACTCCAGAACATTAAAAAATGGAAAGAGATCCAAGAATAAATGTGGCGTACCAGATGTACAACAGAGGGACACCATAAGGATAGCTTCTCGTCACTCATGAATTATGTCGCATCAGGAGCACCGAACCTGATAAATACACAAGGGATGCCTTGGTGTATAATATGCCAAACTAGAGGCCATTTCTCATAAGAGTGTTTGTACTTATAGATGATTGTAAGTGCGTTGACTAGTTTATACTATAAATTTTGCAAATTAGTAGGCCATGATGAGAAGGACTACAGAGCATACCAGCTGCTGCAAGAGAAAATAGTGGATACCTACTTAATGAAGAATGATGAGAAAATGTAAGCTAAGAGGGCTCAAGATCAATACCCACAATCTTTGTATCCTCACCCCCAGTATCCATAGAATCAATACTTGCAACAACAATACCCTCAATCCATGGGGGGTGGAAATTTTAGATGTCAAGGACAAGGAGGAGGATTTAGTCATGGAAGTGGCCAAATTATATGTTATAATTGTGGAAAACCATGACATTTTTCCAGGTATTGTGCGAGTCCTACAAATACATGTTCGTATTGCAAAGATTTTGATCACACTGTCGAACAATGTCTGTGGTTAATTGCGAAATGACAGGGTATAAATGTGGGAAATACGAAGCCTCTACAGAATCCCAACCCAAACCCCAACCATAATATATAGAAGGTTTCTACTGAGCCAAGGGAACCACATATAACTTGCATAACAAGAGGAGGTGTTGCGACTCGAGCAAACCAAAAAACAGAGCCTGAATAACCGTAGGTGCGACCAACAACACACAAGAAAGTGTCATTCGACGTTCAAAAAGAAAAGAAAATATTCTTGGACATGCGATTGTAATTTGCCGACAAGAATCAACCATCAAATTTTTCTTCTACGCTACCGAGAAGACCAATAATGGAGAAGCATGGAAGATTTGAACCACTGTTCTGAAAGAAACCAATGGGAAAGGTTAGTAAGCTTAAAGAGTTTTCTAAAAGTTTCTTATCACTAATACAAGATAAATATGATGTCACATAATTGACAGCTCTAATAGAAGAACCTCAAGAAGAGGTGCGACCAGACATAAGGGTTAGCCATGTGGTAAAATGATTAAAGATTGGTCGCGAGTGAAGTATGACTTCCCAGATAGGAGAGTACGATATGGACTATATTATCTTAGACTTGGGCTCTAATGTCAACTCTCTGACAAGAAAAACATGATAAAGCATGGGGAAACCATGACTTGAGTGGTGTGTTTTCTAGCTCTGATTAACAAATCAGTTGAATGTCCTAGCTATCGATTGGCTGACTCAAGTGCCTATCGAGGTAGAGGTCTGAGAACGTATGTTGCCTTTGAAGTAATCGACATTGTTGATGACACAAATATGTATCTTGCACTTTTTAGGATCGACTGGGTGATTAATAATCAGACCATCATCAATTTTAAGAAAACAATATTAACATTTGAAGATTTATAGCTAAGGTTGGTCGCACCAATTGATCCACTAGAGGTTAGAGATACGTGATCCAGTAAATAATGAAGGACAAGGTGACTACATGGACCATATTTATATCATCACGTCTGCAAGGGATGGGATGATTTTGTGAGTCCAATGGCTAATGTAAACCTGAGTTGGCAGAGTATTAGTTCTTATACATCATATTCTGGCGAAACATTGGAAAACTGGCAGAATAGGATGAATGAAGTATCCATGAGAAGGTGCGCAAGAATTGCATGATCTGTGCGACAGGTAGGAATCGAGGTAAGTGATCTACCCACATATGAAGGTTTACCTAACCTTGCATCTTTTCTGACAGAATTTGAAGAAAACGTTCCTTTGTCGGGTCAACTGAATTCAAGGCCAAACCATGTTTAAGGGTTGAGAGTGGCAAAGAACCTGGTAATCTCAATGATAGTCTCCCTGACGCACAATTATTTTTGATAACAATGTTTGATTATCATTATAGAGACATCATACAATTTTTTAGTACAGGATATACCCCAACTAAATTTACTATTCCACAAAAGAAACATTTAGTTGTGTGAGCTGCAGAGTTCTAGTTGATCGTTGGATAGTTATATAATATGAGCCCTGATGAGATTCTTCGTCGCTGTGTCTTGGAACATGAGTGACTGATGATATTGAATGAGGCACATGATGGTGTCTTGGGAGGCCATTATGCTGGAAAATATACAATGCAAAATATACTACAAGTAGGATTGTGGTGGCCCACTATGCATGCAGATGCTCGAGAATACTATCATAGCTGTGATGTCTATCAAATAATCGAAAAACCGATGCGATGAGATGAAATTCCACTTGTACCACAAGTAACTTTACAAGCATTTGACAAATGGGGTGTTGATTTTGTGGGACCTATTAGTCCAACATGGAAGAGAACATGTGCAAGACATATTATTACTACAATCGACTACTTGACAAGATGGGATGAAAATGCACCAGTAAGAGATTGTACTGTTGTGACTGCTGCCAAGTTCTTGTTCGACAATATTGTGACTCAATTTGGATGCCTGAAGATTTTGGTAAGTGACCAAGGTACGCATTTTGTCAATCAATTAATTGAAGAGTTAAGAGAAGAATTCTAGATCCAACATAGAAAAACAACACCATATCACCCTCAAGCAAATGGTGATGTCGAAGCATTCAACAAGATCCTAGAAAATGCGTTGACAAAGATTTGCAATGTTCAAAGAGACGACTGGGACTAGAAAATACTTGCAGTTTTGTGGGAATACCGCACGACTTGTAAGAAGTTGACAGGACAAACTCCATTTCTCTTGGTGTATGGACAAGAGGTTGCGATGCCAATGGAATATATTGTACCTAGCCTAAGTATTACTGGGATTACAGAGATGAAAAATGTTAGTGTTGTCAAGGAAATACTATCACAACTACTACAGTTGGAAGAATAACGTTTTGTTGCAGGTTATCATCGAAATGTTGATAAGAACCGATAGAAAGTATGGCATTATCGCTACATCAAGAATAAGAGATTTAAAGTTGGAGGACTTTTTCTTTGGTACGATATAAAATTTTTAAATCATCCGTCCAAGCTGAAAAACACACTAGCTAGGACCGTATATTGTAATTCATATCACTTACGGAGGCACAGCGCAACTATATAAGTTATATGGAACACCTATCAAAGGATTGGTGAATGGAATTCAACTAAATCCCTACCAAAATAGTTGAGACTTCGTCATTTAAAAAAAAATAGAAACAAAGAGAAAAAAAAAGACAAAACACTCTATGCAATTTTTTGATTTGATCGTAGGTTACCGGTCTGTTGAAAGAGGAAGCACAAGGAGCCACAAACTATCTGTCTGTCATAAATGAAAAAGGGTGGCGAAGACAATTCATTTGTTGCAATAAAATAAATATGTCGAAGGTTGAATATAGGTCACACAAGAAGAAGATCCGTTGAAAGGTGAACTTGCGTCACAGAATGTATAGCTGGCTGTAATTAATTTAAAAATGCAGGTGATTTTGACGATGTTATTTTTTGTCAATTCTTTCATTATTGCACAATAAATACCACTGATGTGGCATGAAAATGATGGTTTGTGTGGCAGTTTTGTATGATGATTCAGACGATCGACCCATGTGACAGATACCATTGCCACCTTTCCATTCATTATCCGCGCATGTGAAGGACTGACTGATTGAATGTGTATATGTTATCACCTTCGTGCCCAAGTTTCAGTTCATTCTGTTGCATTCGAATGAGAGATTTCACTATGCAACTGTAAGATACGAAGTGAGTTTTTCACAGAGTATGGTTATTTCCATTTCCAGTACAAACACATTTGTAGAATCCAGTGTCGCAAATGCATCACCCACACTCATTATGGAAGACACTGCTAGATATATTCCACCTTAGGACGTGGTTATAGAAGAAGCTGAACAAATTCCATTCATCCCTGAAGTGAGATTGAGACCAGACCCACTAGGTCTGTCAACAGGGAAGCGATCTGGTAAACACAAGAATAAAGCACCAATAACACTGCCACCGGAAAATGAAGAAACATGGTATGCAACTATGATTCCACCTTATATTCCACCCATAACAGATGATTCCCTTAAGGTTATAATTCCAAAGAATGCAAGGTGCCCACTGGTTGAACTGTCATTACTGACAAGAGTTTGGGTCACATAGAACATACTCCCAAATCTCAAGAAGATGACCTTTGTCGATCACGACCTATGTAAATTCCCATATTTGGAAATGGATAAATATATGTTCGCTGTCAAAGATACATAAGAAGGTTTGACGCACCTAGTTTCAATGGAATGGGCAAGAGGATTGGATAAATAAAGTTTACAGTCGCTGATGTACATGCCACATTTTGGTTGTAGCACCAAGGTGAATGTGTCTGTTAAAAATTTGCTAGTATCATTTCATGGTGGATTTCTATGGCTCAACCGAAATATTCCACTGGATATCGACCTTATAGCAGTGATTATGGGGCTCCCACTTGCAGCCCTAAACCCAACACCGTTTTTCTCCAGAAAAGAGAAAGATAATGCATTGCCAAACAAGTTAAAAGACAAGTATGACCTGACTAGAGACACCGGAGGATTTTTTATTGTCTCTAGTAATGACCATACAGTTTGGTTTGTCGCCAAGTTTCTATCTAGAAAATTGGTGTGAAATATGCGACCGAACGAGTGCACCGTAGGGACAATTGTTGCGGCATATTTAGGTTCAGATCATGTTCAACTCAATTGGTCGCAATATCTTCTCAATGAACTGTTAGCATATGCGGAGGAAGTGGAAGATAAAGGTAACTCATTTCATTATTCATGGCTACTTATTTTGATTTTGTTTGTTGCATGGGAAGAACCAACAAAATACCAGGGGGTATATGTGGCCATTATTTGTAGAGGCACTCAATACTGAAAAACCTGGTTCGAGAAAGATTTGAAACAAAGATAGAAATACAACAATGTAGAATTATTTTGGCACAAATAGGCCCTACGATATCATGTCAGACAACATGCCAGAATTATGAAGGAACCCATTCAGTGGTTTTGAAATATTATCAAGTTTATAATCGGTCCCCATCATACCCTGCTGCAGCCATGACATGAACCACAATGCCAATGGCTTGCGACACAGTATTAATTGTTGTCTGAATAAGTTGAGGAAATTATCCAAGATTGGACCAAAGTATGGTGAGTCCCCGTCACAGATGATTATTTATCTCCAGATGAAGAGGAGCGACATGATTATCTACCGACACAGAAGGATGTGGGACAGGGAGAAAACCCAGCAGAGGAAAAACTAGATAATACCAAGAATGAGTCAAGCATGACTCCAACAGATCCTAGACTGGGAATCAAGAGGAAACAGATAGAGCAACATGAGACAAGGCATAAGAAAAGGAAGGCTAACATATCAATAGGAAGTTTCGGCATTACCAGTTAATATTATACCCTTATGATGGAAGTAATGGGAGAATTAACCACCCAAATCCTTAATAAGATGGATGAGCGCCAAATAGAGATCACAAGTAATGTTACAAACTTACTACAGACACTCTACAACGCAGTAAAAGAAGTATGGGTAGCGTTCGATTACAGACCATAGTTTTCAGTGTCGTAGGACTTAGCTGGCTCATCAGAAGAGTGACTGAACGATGTGTCCATACCCATACCACCATTAAATACTCAACTGGTGGGAGAAGCACTCAGCTTAGGGACAACATAGTTAAATGCTATGGCCAAAAGTGTGGGCCATGTCACTATAGACTTCTCTGCACTACCA
Organism: Pseudotsuga menziesii; assembly: GCA_001517045.1. NCBI lineage: Eukaryota > Viridiplantae > Streptophyta > Pinopsida > Pinales > Pinaceae > Pseudotsuga > Pseudotsuga menziesii. The sequence continues at coordinate 265,418 of LPNX010256180.1, forward strand.
TCCTACGAGGTATATGCCGTTCAGAATGCCATACTCACAGAAATGAAGGTCAGGGAAGGTGCATTGGTTAAGAAAGTTAGAGCATCAAACAAGACTCTTAATAAGATGAAGAAAAAAGTCAAAGAAAATGAGAAAAATTCCAAAACCTGGGAGTAGGACATGCACTTGTTCAACACAACTATCACACTAGCTTGCAACAATTTCGTAGACGAAGGAATAACAAATGAGATGATTGTAGAAGCAAAGGTCTTTCGACTTGGAGAAATAGCATAGGACCTCCACAAAAAGGTCGTAAAGTTGGAAGAACAGGTGAAACCCAGTACACCTCCATAGGTATTGGAAGAAACAAGGAAAGCAACAACAAAGGATGCAAACAAAGGTTGCAAACAAAATCAAAGAGGCGGAGGCACTATGTGCCAAGGAAGTTGACCAAATTTATCAGAGAGGGGAATCATTGATCGACGGTGAAGAGTTAGAGAAAGTCACAGAGAATTTGCACACTGCGGAGCCAGAGGTGACCTAGATGAAGAATGATACGAAGAATTTTCCCTTAGTAGAGAAAATGGCTAAGGCTTTCGAGATGAATAAGTACAAGAACAAGTCACAACAGTGTGAACACAACAACAAAAGCATGTTGAAAAGGTCATAGAATTACAGACAGAGTAAGAAAAAGTTATAGGTATTATTCAACCAGTACACCAGAAAGTGCGACAAGTAGTAGAGTTAGTAGGACTTACAACGTCAGAACACATTATTTTTGACATTGTGTAAAGTTTGAAGAAGAAGGTAGCAGAAGTATGGGAGGAGACCACGCAAATAGTGAAAATGTTCTAGGATTTTCAAAGTAAGGCAGTCACAATAGAAGTATCAGACTAGTGTGGCTCAGGACGAGCCACATGTGAGTGTTGGGGGCTTTGTTGGCCCTAGGAAAATATAGGCAAAATTCAGCCAGAATTCTGCTTGAGAATATGAAGATTCAGTTCGCACGTTAGAAGAGTCTGCGACAAAAGAGGAGTTGCGACATAAGTAGACATGAAAGACAAGATGCGATAGAACCAACAGTGGGAAAAGATTCCATGATGTAAGAGAAGCTCATAAGATAAAAACCGCAACAAAAGAAAATAACCATGACGAAAGGAACCATGATAGAAGAAGAGTACAACTGTTGAAAAGGAAAGCTCAATTGATTTTGGATAAGAAGTTTGTTAGAATATCACATGCTTTGGGAATAAAGCATATTTTTATTTATGGGCTGATAACGCCTAATGTTAGTGTAACTAAATGTATGAGAATAGGGATGACATCCTGTCAGCTAACAAAATATAGTCAGTTGATGATGGCATGTAAGAGCCTATAAAAGTGAGAACCCAACTTGTGTGTAGATTGGTCTTTGTCGGCTCCTATCTATGTAGAGTTGTAGAGTTTTAGAGAAGAGAGTCGATCCATGATGTGTGCAGATTGACAATAGAGTGAAGGATAGGAAAGCTTCAGAGACCTAATACTAGATATCATGAGAGGAGAGAAGTCTGTATAGATTGTAGAGAAGATCTAGAACATAGTCTGCAAGCTGAGTGCACAGATGAAAGGTGATATATATTTCTCATGCTAGATGAAGAGTGCCTTTGTAGTTTTTCCCAGATGGTTTTCCACCTTAAATGTTGTCTTAGTGTGTATTTGATGAATATGTTTGTGTTGAATGAATGTATGCTATGAATAAGTAGGCCTGAATAGATTGACTAACATTTGTTTATTAATGAGTTTATAGATGCATATGTTGCATTGTTGATAGATATAATATGTGCTAAAAGATTTATATGACTGTTATAATCTCTGTCGATGGATAAGTAGAGTAATATATTGAATGAACATAATAAGAATTGGAAACACACCCTCCATCTTCAGTCGAGCAATCTAGTAAGGTGCTGCGAAAGAGGAAATCCCCACCCAACTGCAGAAACTTGGTTATGGAAGTTACCCATAGAGATATCTTGGGTGAGAATGCATCCACGTGTTAGTTTTTATTAGATATTATGATCTTAGTTAGGATATTTATCTGAAAGAATAACAAGTACATCAATATGCACAAGATAGAACATATACATAAGACACAAATATTTTCACTGCGGAAACCATAAAGGAGAAAACCCCACAAACTTCCTCAGAATAGTATAGTCACAAAGACTGTGTCATAAGATGAACAATACCAGTAATAAGAAGTCTCCAACAATTATCTATCTATCCTCATTATCTCTCTCTCTCTCTCATATAAACTTGAGTGAGTGTGAGGTGTGTATAAATGAGGGAGGGAGCCTCCCTATTTATACTAATCAAGTGACAGAGCTGTTACATGAATGGGGTTGACCTCTTGCCCTAACGGGGTCAACTTATCCTCGAGAGACTCCAAATACACATTGCATGATGTTACACTAGGGACCATTTCCCCGACTTACAACAGAGGTTGTACCTTAAGGTCCATACACAATAATGACATCTCGAAAGGAGGTAAACGCATCTCTGATGGGGGTACAACAACATACAATGATAATATACATCATAATATATTTTAAATTTACAAATACCTCAACACTCCCTCTTAACTAGGAGGGTATTCTCTTTCTTCCACAGTCATTAACACATCTGGTATAGTCATCATCACAGATTCATCATCATAGTTGCTGCCATGATCATCTTCTTCTCGATCATCGAAAGGTAGTATCTGTCATCAGAAGTTTCTACAGAGCCAACTCTTTTTCATGCTGGGTGTAGGCCTAGTCCTCATCCATTTATTCATTACATTTATGAGCAAAACATCACGTAGGAATAGTATAGACATTCTTTACATTTCCACGATAATAACCTGTGTCTCATACCTTTATCTCGTCGTATCCATATAATCTATTTTGTCCTGCACAAAACAAAACAAAACACACCGAGCACACAGAGCACATCCCAGATGTAGGACACCTGTGTTCTATCACCATAGTCACTATGCCAGGATATTTCATGTCATTAAGACAACCTGCAACATCTACTATCCAAGAATTTCCTAGGAGCACACTCAGTGCATTACGTCTCTCCACGGTCAACCTTTGTTCTACAAGTAAAAGATAACCACCTAAGTGCACCTCAAGTGCTTCATGACCTTATCATCTCCAACATAGGAACAAACATATATAGATGTATATGTAAAGAATGATTATGACTGAACAATGTGCTACACCAAGGCTTTTACGTTCCAAGTCAACATCTGAACAACCTACGTCCAAGACCTTTTTCGTTTAGACAAAATTCGGGGCATATTACATCTGTTTAACTTGCGTACCATGCTAGGGATCTTTTTACACTCGGACAACCCACAAGACTTATCACATCCAAATAACCTGCGTACCACGCCAAGGTTCATATTTACATTCGGATAACTTGTCTCAGGACTGATTTCATCCGAGTAACCTGCGTATCATGCCAAGACTTGTATTTACAGTTGGACAACCTATAAGACTGATTACGTCTGAGAAACCTGCCACACCATGATCTTTTCCGCTCGGACAATCTGTCTCATTTCCCATGTGAGATATCATGCATCTGCGTCTTTTGGTCTCTCATTATTTCTCGTATAGAAACATATTAGGACTGATTACAGCCAAGGATAATCTACTAGCTTCTCCACAACTTATTACATGCAAGGATAACCTACATCACTAATTACATCTTAGAAACCTACGATATTTGTCAGGATTTTACGCTTAGACAACCTGTTTCTCCAGCTATGCTAGAACTTGTCACTCCCTCTTTTGAGGGGTCCCATTATGGATCACACCAATTTTTTCTCTGAAGTACTCGAACTTCACTCTGGCTAGAGGCTTGGTCAACACATCGGCTATTTGTTCGTTTGTTGCCACGTACTAGATATTCACTAATCCTTTCTACACCAAATCCATGATATAGTGGAACTTGATCTCTATGTGTTTTGACTTGTCATGGAACACAGGGTTCTTTGACAACTTCACACAACTTTGATTGTCGCAGAAGAAACAAGTCAAATCTAACTGGAGATCAAAAAAATAAGACAATAGTTTCCGTAGCCACACTGCCTCGCAACTAGATGAGCAAGTAGCAACATACTCTACCTCAGCCGTACTCAGCGCCATGCATTATTTCTTCCTACTAAACAGGGAGATCATGCTAGATCCCAAATTGAAGAAACAACCCGAAGTGCTCTTCCTATCAGTGGCGCTACCTTCCTAATCCAAATCAACATAACTGTGTAGGTTAATCTTTTGATTTAAATCATACTTGAGCCCATAATACACTATACCATTTAGGTACCTCAACACATGCTTTGTAGCTATCAGGTGAACATGTATCGGATCCTTCAGGAACTGACTCAAGGTGTTCACCACAAAGCATATGCCGGGTCTTGTAATCATCAGATACATCAATGATATAATGATCTGACAATCCTTGCATCTTTAATGAGTTCATCCTTGCATGTTAGAAACAATTCATTGACATATGGTAGGCGCATCACTAGTCTTCCGCTTTCAACCTTGAAGTAAAGGTTGGAATCCTCTTTACTCTTGGTAAAGCCTTGTCTCATCAGGAAGATATCCATCCTATCATACTATTTCCTTTGTTCCTGTTTCAATCCATACAAGTCCTTCAATTTTCACACATGAGTCTTCCTGTCATGTGTCTCGAATCCCAGTGGATGTTTTATGTACACTTCCTCCTCGACTACAACATTCAAGAATTCTATCTTGACATCCATCTGGTGTATCTTCCATTTCATAATTAAAACTAATGCAAGTATGGTTCTAATGGAAGTATACCTCACCATGGGTGAAAATGTCTCTTCGTAGTCTATTCCTTCTTTCTGTGAGAAGCCTCGTGCCATGAATATTTCCTTGTATTCCTCGATGCTTCCATCTGTAGTATGCTTGATCTTATAGATCCACTTCGAAGTCATGACAAACTTCTTTTCCGGTCTCAAAACTATCTCCTAGAAATCATTCTTCATGATCGGCTGATACTCCTCGATCATGGAATCCTTCCATTCTTTCTTTTATGAAGCCTCTTCATAGGTGGAAGGTCCCTTGTCAATTATGTCACATAGCAGGGCCACATAGCTGTTGTAATGCTTTGGCATTTTCCTTTCTCTATGCATTCCTTCTGGAATGCCATACCTTTCTACTTCTTATATGATCTCTTGTGCCCATGCTAGTTTCCTCTTGTGGGAGTCCTTCTCGAGAAGTGTCTCTACCATCTCTTGTGGTTTTGCGATGTCATGATCTTCATGGCCTTCTAGAATTTCTTCTCCAATTTCCATACCTCGAAGTCTCGTTTCTTCTGGTTCCTCGATCTTTTGAATAGGTAGCCTCCTAGATTTGAAGTATGCTGAGTCTTCATCAAAGGTTACATATCTGCTGATGTGTGTCTTCTTGAATGTAGGGAAAGTATATTCAGTAGGCCTTTGATGTATCACTGTATCCTACAAATATACCCTTCCTCCCAGAAGGATTGATCTTGGCCCTCTTCTCCTTTGAGATATGTGTACACTGGGAATCCAAATATTCTAAGATGGATAACTTTTGGTTTCTCTCCTAATAGATCCCTTTCCAGATTTTTTTTGTCAAGTGCTCGATGAGGAGTATGGTTTTGTACATACACAAATGTTCTTGTTGCTTTCGCCCAAAGGTGCATATGAATATCCTGGTCATGTAGCATTTCTTTCGTTGCTTCCATTATGGTTCGCTTCCTTCATTCCACAACCCCTCTTTGCTGAGAATCAATGTATGGAGTGCTCAACTCCTTCTTAATCCCAGACTCTCTGTAGAGTTCCTTGAATTCTTCCAAGGCGAATTCTCCGCCATTATCTGACCGCAGAGTCTTGATCTTCCTGTCAGTTTGGTTCTCAACCAAGGATTTATATTCCTTGAAATGAATGAATACTTCATTTTCCCCTTCCAATAAATATATCCAAGTATTACATGAGAAATCATCTATAAATGAAACATAGTACACATACCCACTTAATGAGCTAGAAGACATGGGTGCACATACATCCTAGTGTACTATCTCCAGTATTCCTTTATACTTTCTTTCAATGCTGGGATATGTCTTATTTTCATTCTTTTCTTGTGCACATACTTTTCAAATTCCTTCATGCTTTGCCTGGATCTGTGGAAGTCCGGATGATGCTTTTCTTTCTGTCGGTAGTGCTCTATAGTGCAAATGTTCAAGCCTTTGGTTCCATAGTTCACTTGGTTCTATTAACTCATGAACCAATGCTTGTTCATGTTGTCCTTTTAGTTTGTACAAGATACCGTCTTCTTCTCCAATCATTGTTGCATCATTTATTGTCTTTCCTTTAGGCTACATTAGAACTTGTCCATCGACAAATGAAACTCTCATTCCCTTTGCATCTAGTGTAGAGATGGAGCAAATATTCTTCTTCAATCATGGAACATATATCACATCCTTCATCTTTAAGTTTTTCCCAGAGTCTAGCTGGTATGAAGCTACTCCACTCCATTTTATGGGGTATTTATAATCATCCCCATGTTTCACCTTGTGAGGTGACTCATGCTCAGACATATTAATGAATGATTATTTGTATCCTTCCATGTGTTTGGATGCCCCACTATCCACAAGACAATCATTGCTTCCATGTGAGATAGCGTCCCACTATCCACAAGCCAATCATTGCTTCCATGTGGGATAGTGTCTGCAGGTGATGAGATTAGCACATACTCTTCATCTCAATCATCCTTCTCTATTCTGAATATTTTTTTTGTTGGTTCATCATCTTCGACAACATGAGCATGATGTATTTTTTATGGATGGGGAAGTCTCTTACAAAATGTCTCTTTTCATCACAAGTATATCATCGAACATTGGAAGGATATCTCTTGATATTATTTGGTTTATTGTCCTTCTTGTTGTTGTGATGATAGTTCTCTTACTTTTCCTTCTTCTTGTAGTTCTTCCTGGTGTGAATTTTGAGAGCTTGATCTTCAGTTGCTCCCATATTTTCTTATCTTGTTACGAGTTGAGCTTCTTCTTGTGTGCATTTTTCTTAGAGTCAGCTGAAAGAGATAAGCTTCCTTCTTGCAAATATTCATTGAATGAATGAGTCCCATGATTATGGAGACCATTTAAGGTATTAATCACAATTTATCCTTCTTCAACTGCTTCAAGTTGTTCTTTGATTTGAGAAACCCTTGTGAAGTAAGGCTGTCTAGTCTTTAAGATCTGTATCTTCACATTCTTCAACTGGTTCCTCGAAGTCATATTCCGATTGATGTTATTTCCTTCGAACATCTTTGTCAAAGCATCATATACTTTCTTCAATGTCTTGAAGGAAGACACATTGGGGATGAGGTGATCCTTAATAGAACCTACAATGATTCTCTTGGCCTTAGCCAATTTCTCCTTACGAGTAGCCTTAGCCTCATCTCCCTCGAGTTCTGGAACTTATCCAGTGATATACTGATCCAAATCATTATCTTCAAGGATAAGGGATATTCTATACTTCCATACTTGGAAGTTATCAGCACCTCAAATATTTTCCTCAAGTTGAGTATGGTGAGTCATCTTTTCAAGTGAGAACCTCAAATGGAAATAGCAAATATTTAGTTCTTATCGATTTGAGGTGTCTGACCTGGTTCCAGAGCTGGCTGAGCTAGGGTTTGTCAGAGACACCCTAATTTTTCAAACTTAGAGTTTGGGAACTATGTTTGGATAGAAAGATTCTCCTCCTTGAGGCGAGTTGCTTAGCAGGGTCCTTTCCCGAAGACTGAGGTGGGAAGCCTCCGAAACTTGATGCCCTAGTTTCTCCTGGAACTAGTGACGGGGTAAAAATTGAAACCTCTTTAAATCTGAAACTGTTTCCACCAAAATATGCGCCCTATTGAGGCAAGTTAGCTTAGCCCTCTTTTCTTGATGATTTGTGGAGAGAATACCTTGAACTAGGAGGCCCTAGTTTTCGCTACTGCATAGTTCCTTCTTTTAGAGAGGCTCTGATACCATGTTAGTTTTTCATGATATTATTATCTTAGTTAGGATATTTATCTGGAATAATAACAAGTACAACAATATGCATAATATAGAACAAATACACAAGACACAAATATTTTCACAGGGGAAACCATACAGGAGAAAACCCCACAAAATTCCTTAGAATAGTATAGTCACAAAGACTGTGTCATAAGATGAGAAATCCTAGTAATAAGAAGTATCCAACATATACCTATATCTCCTCATTATATATATATCTCTCTCTCTCATGCGAACTTGAGTGAGTGTGAGGTGTGTGTAAATGAGGGAGGGTGCCTCCCTATTTATACTAATCAAGTGACTGACCTATTACATGACTGGGGTAGAACTCTTACCCTAACAGGGCTGACTTATCCTAGGGAGACTCCAAATACACATTACATGATGTTACACTAGGGAATATTGCCACGAACTATGACATAGGTTGTACCTCAAGGTCCATGCACAATAATGACATCCCAAAAGGAGGTAAGCACATATCCGATGGGGGTACAACAACAAACAATGATAATATACATCAAAATATATTTCAAAGTTACAAATACATCAACACTATGTCACAGGTGCTGTTGACTGAGCCCTATTATGTCGGGCCAAGATCTTGGGCTTTGTTGACATATAACCAAGGGTATAAACCTAGGTCAAAGGAGTAAACCTAGGTCAAAGGAGGAAACACCAACAAAATTTCAATTATCTGGAATAATTTTATGGGCAATTCATGATTCCAAATATTAATTTGTCACAGTGGTCTAGGAGCTGAAAACACAGTCTCACAAAGAATTCAGACAAATATGCATAAAATTGGCAAAATGGTGCTGCAATGGAAGTAGCAGCTCTGTATAATCAAATGAAAGAATGATGATACAATACAATGATCATGCTGGAAGCATAAAATTCCAAATCAATTCGAATTCCCAAGGAGGTCATTCGAATTGAATGAGTGAGTCTAGCTTAACTGAATGTAAGCCACAATCAACACTCAAGTTAACCACTGATCAAAACCCTAATTGACTCAACTGAGCCCTAACTGAAGTTGGAGTGAAATAAATGACTGAGTCTAACTAAAAGTAGTTGAGAGACATGTCACTGCAAGCCAACCAACAAGTGGTAGCACATCAATGACTCCAATGAACCCCAATGAGGTTAACTGAAGTGTAACTGACCATCATAAGTGGTTGGAGGCACCCATGTTGACTCTAGTTCATTAAATAATCATTAAATAATCAATTTAATGAAGGAAGGAACCTTCACTGCTCTGTTTAACTGATTGTAACCATCAATTAGAAATATGGGGCATTAATGACACTTAGATCACCCCTGGAGTGCTCCAGTTAGCCTCCTCGAATGTAGGAGAAGGCTAAGTTAGCCTCCTTGACTGAAGGTAGGCATGGGTGTGCTCATGCTGATGTCATCCAGTGCTCCTCTGATGTTAATTAAGTCAATAAAACTTAGGATAGTGGTTTAACTAGGCAAAATTGACCAAAATGAGTGTGAATGGTGGTAAATGTCTCCAACACCCCCCCTTAAGCTATACTCAGGAGGAGTAGAAAACATAAAATGCATAAAAATGCTAGGGCCCCAGCAACTAAGGACATAGGTCACCCTGTACAATACTGAAACTCAAACAATGCACAAAAACAAACTAAGTGAGGAAAAGAGGGAAAACCCAGTGGGAAAAACCCCACCTCAAGCTGAACATTGAAAGTAGTAGGATCACCCTGATGAACTCACCCCCAATAGTGAACAGAGGTAAGTGAACTTCTTTTCTGAAAATATCTTGGTGAAGATGTTTGTGATTTGCTCATCAGTCGGGCAGTATTGCAGAATGATGGTCCTGTCATGCACTGGCTCCCTGATATAGTGCATGTGTATCTCTACATGCTTGGTCCTCTGCCTGGTAACTGGATATGTGGATATATTAATAGCACTTTGATTGTCACAAAAGAGGATAGTGGTCAAAGTACTGCCAAGATCAAACTCTGAAAGAATGCCTTGCAACCAAACTGCTTGGATGCAAGCATTCACTGCTCCTCGATACTCAGCCTCTGTTGAAGATAATGCTATGGCGGCCTGCTTTTTGCTAGACCAGAAAATAGGGCCACCACCAAACATGAAGACATATTTGGAAGTTGAATTCCGATCAATAGCATCACCCGCCCAATCGGAATCTGTGTATCCAACCAGCTCTAGCTCGGAGTTTGCAGTATAGTGAATGTCATAGGTCTTGGTTCCTTGAATGTACTGGAGGATCCTCTTGGATGTCTTCCAATGAATATCATGGGGCTGCTGCATGTATATTGATATAGTATTCATGGCATAACATATATTAGGTCGAGAATGTGTTAAGTACAACAAGCTACCAATCAACTGTCGATAAATAGTGCAGTCCATGGGAGGTGTGCTTTTTCCTTCTTCAAGGATGATCCCTGAAAGGAAATGGAATGGTGCAGGACTAAATTCAGCCATGTTAAAATTTACTAATAGGTATTATATGTATTTGTACTGAGTGACCATTATCCCATCAGAATTTTGCTCAATTTCGAGCCCCAAAAATTGTTTTTAGAGCCTCAAATCGCTCATTTCAAATGCATTGTGGAGAGCAGTTTTGATGACTGAAATAGAAGCAACTGTGCTACCTGTGATCAGTAAGTCATCAAAATATAAAATGATAATAATAAAATTACCATCAAACTGCTGTATATACGCATTTGGAAGTTTTGCAAGAGAAGGAAGGCATCCATCTTGGAATGCCACTCTCTTGGGGCCTGTTTTAACCCGTATAGTGACTTCTTTAGCTTGCAAACCAAAGATGGACCAGAGATGTAGCCCTCAGGATGCTTCATGTATATCTCCTCATGAATATATCCATGCATAAAGGCTGAATTAACATCCATATGATGCACTTACCAGTGCTTAGATGCTGAAATTGCCAAAACTAGGCGGATGGAGTCCATTTTTGCAACCAGTGCAAAAGTCTCATGGTAGTCCACACCTTGGAACTGGGAGAAAATTTTTGCCACCAGCCTTGCCTTATATTTGTAGATGCTTCCATCTGCAGCAACCTTAGTCTGAAACACCCACTTGCATTGAACCAATTTCCTTTCCGAAGGAAGAGAAACTAGCTCCAAAGTAGTGTTTTTCTGAAGAGAATTCATCTCTTCATCCATGGAAACTTGCCATCTCGGATCCTTCTGAGAATGATAGTAGGAATTTGGGTCTAAAATAATAATCAAATAACAAGTTTTGGAAAACAAATTATCAGGACAAGAGAGCGCAATACCTACTCTTTGGAAATCAGACCGGGTTCTCCTTGGATCATCCAGATTTCCAATGTTATCTCCTGCGAAGGAGAGTGTCTGTCGGGCCCATGTTGGGAGATGATTTTGTACTTCAGGTTCTGATTCAGCATCTGATGTTTGCTTTACACTGATATCAAAAATCAAAGGATCCAAATCAGGGTCATCACCCCCAATTTCATCATCCAAATATTCAGTAAAATAGGAAGGAAATTCAACAGTTTTCTCCTTCACTAGTTCCACCTCCTGAAGAGGTTCATCGAACTTGACACTCCTTTCGATGTTGATCTGTTTTGTTTTGATATCCAGTAGCTTGAAACCTTTTGTTCATCAAGATACCCAATAAACATACATTCTATGCTTTGCGGTTGCAAAGCCCTCCTTTTATCAAGTGGAATTCAGGCCCATGCAGTGGACCCAAACACCCGCAGGTTCGACACATCCGGCTTGTGTTCAAAGTATGCCTCAAAAGGGGTATTCCCTTTCATGAATGAGTGTGGAACTCTGTTATAAATATATGCTGCAGTATGCATGGATTCAGCCCACAAATTTGCAGCCAAATTCTTTGATTCCAACATATAGGTGGTCATCTCCTTGAGAGACCGATTCTTCCTTTCCGCTACACTGTTCTGTTGGGGAGTGTAGGGAATTGAATGTTGGACCTGAATACCACTTTGGGAGAATATGTGCAGAAACTAATTACTTACATAATCCCTGCCATTATCAGATCTCAATATCTTGATCTTAAGCTCAAATGCATTCTCGATCAAGGCCTTCAGTTCAATGATTTTTTCACATACTTCAGACTTCTTTTTGAGAAAGAAGACCCATGTGTATCTGGAAAAATCATCAATAAAAGTCAGAAGATACCTTGATCCATTCATGGATGTGATAGGCATGGGACCACTGATATTAGAATGTATCAGCCCTAAGATGCATGTAGCTCAGTTTTCCTTCCCCTGATCGAACTTGTGCTCAGGGTGCTTTCCAACAACACAACCCTTGCAAATTCCAGTGGTTGCCTTGATGACCGGGAGGCCTTCAAACATGGAGTTTTTGTGTAATTTCTCCAAATATTTGAAGTTGAGATGGCCAAACCTCTCATGCCATAGTCTACAAACTTCATTTCCATGAGTCAGCAGTGCGGTGGGCTTTGCATCCGCCACAAAGTGGGAAAACTCATAGGCTTTTGCATGATGGTTTGCAAGGCCTTTGCAACAAGTTTCTTAGATGCAAGTTCCATTATCTCAACATCATTAGGGCTGAAGGATACTCTCTTAGGCACTCTTGTATGTTTCATTTGATAGACACTAAGCATATTTGATGCCAGAGACGGTACATATGCCCCATTGCCAAGACATTGATGGATGACATATGGGCCATACCACATGGAATTAAGCTTCCCTTTCCCTAGCTTATCATTGGCTTGGTCATAGACGAGGACGAGGGCCCCCTCGCTAAAGGTGCGTTGATGGATGTGGGAGTCATAATGGGACTTCCATTGAGCCTTGGTTGCTTTGATCACCTAGAGAGAAACACAACAGTCCTCATTGGTCTGGTCAATCATAAGTAGGTGTTGTTCTATTGGTGATGTATCAGGTAGAAGTTCATCGGCAAGGCGGAGTAATAGAATCCAACATTCAATGGGAAGGGCCTATTCCACACCATGGACTAAGTAAAATCTGGTAAAATGGGTGGTGGTTTCAGAGATCTCTCCGTCATCATGAAAGTGGTATTGGGATAGGTCAGGAGGATCTTCCACGATGGGGGACGCGAAATGATTGCTAGAAGTAGAGATCATGTAAATGTTGTTGGTTGGGTCCGAGGAAGAAGCTGGAGGGTGGATCTCCTCAAGGAAAGTAACATCAGACTCATGGGAGTGTTTCCGAAGGTCACAAAGGAGTGAACGATACTTAGAAAAGTCTGGGAAATAGTGATAATAATGACCATAAATGCCACAAACTGCCCAATGATGGTTGGTTCGCAACGACTTGTTCTTGACCACTGGTGGATCTGGGACAGTGACCATTGGGGCCTTATCGGTCTCAACTATAATTTCCATGTGGGTGTGAAGGAGAGGTAAATTGGGACAATTCTGTGTCGCATGGGCTTGGACATCATACAAAGCACAAGCAGGAGTCGGACACGGTTCTATCGCAACTTTGATCTCCTTCCCCCCATCCTTATTGGGAGGATGAGGGATAAGAGTAGAGATAGTAGTAGCCTTTGGTGGAGTAGGCAGTGGGTGCGACATCATCTCAATAGGATGGAGAGACTCAACATGACCTGGGGGGTCAGGGGTGGAGTAGGTGGCTCGAGGTACCACACAGGAATTCCCAAAGTGAAATTAGGAAAGTTGACAGTAGCCATGACAGGCTAGTTCACAATGTCAGATGGTGGAAAGAGGAAGGGAATCCTGTGAACCGGAAATGAACCCCAATAATTTATGGAGGATTGTGGTTGGGGTTGCAAGGAGGTCGAAACATTACCGAAAGTGATAGTGCACAAATATGATATATCAGTTGATGAAGGAGGAGGTGGTAAGGACAAAAAGGTGTCTGTCATAAGAGCATTGGTAAACAATCCCAGGCCAATCAAAGATAGGGATGGAATGGACACGTTGTCGATGGTAGTGTCGATAGTGGGAAGGACATGTTTCAGTGTGGCTGGCCCCTTTAGATCATAGTACGTCAGCTGGTTGATGGTCATGATATTTCCATCATGAGGGAACATCAAGAGTCGAAAGACAGTAGAGGCAATGGCTCGCATTGCATACATGTAACTACGTCCTAGGAGGAGGTTGTAATTAAGTTGGGAGTTGACAACCTCAATGTCAATCGACATTGTTTTGACGAATAAATCAACAAGAAAATTTGTGAGAACACCTTGGGGCCGAGCAAAGTGGCCATCATAGGCGCGAAGCGTGGTGGTGGAAGGTTGAAGGGTGGGGGATTTGAGTTTCTGCCAAACAAAGGTTGGCATAACATAGGTGGACGCCCCATCATCAATGATGCATCAATGAATCACCAAATTCTATATTGTGACTGGAATTTGGAAGGCGACGGATGAAGGAATCTTATGTTCTCCTTGATCCAGGTTGAAAGTGATCAACCTAGAATCAGATGGATCTACAACACCTAGCCTGGACAACGATGATTTATGTTGCAAAGGAAAATTTTTGAGAACTTCCATAGCGGACATAGCAGCGAGGGATTGAGCCAAGTCGTCAAAAATACTGTAGTTGAACGCTGCTTTAGCAGTGGTGTTGTTTGCAACAAGACACGTAGAGAACCGCGGGACTTTGGTAGTCTCGTCCGTAGGGGGTCTCAACAAATGCAAAGAAATGTCAGGAGTGGTGGAGGTAGATGCCGTTGATGGGTCAACGTTTTCTGTGGAGGAACCATACTAGTTTCGTTGAGTCTGAAGGTTGACATAGGACGATAATGTCATGAGGTGATGGACACCAACATCAGCGGGTTGGATCGCAGCCGTGGTTGTGGGAGATTGTGGGGCCAAGGGTTGGGTTACAACCATTCCTTGGTGTGGTAGGGATTTTTGGATACCATAGGTGAAGGACTCGATGGTGTGGGTTGTTAGCACTCAGAATGTACCCAGGTTGTAAAAGGTACACCCCGAGGTAACAACAAAACCACTTTAGGAAGAAATTGGTATTTTCTTCCAGAGAGGGATATCTCAATACAAATCTTACAAGACCAGATGGTAAACAATATTTAAAGATTTATTTGTTCGGTTGAAACAATCACATATCCATTGGGCATGGAGTCATATACATATAAAATATCACAAAGATGTATACATAAGACTTATCAAAGGCAAGATAATCACATAATTGCAGTCATTCCATTTATCAAGGTGAAATAGAAAGGACGAGGGAACAACCCATCAATACAGAGCTTCTAAGACGAATTCCATATCAACTTTAGTAGAAAAAATCATATAATACCTGAAACGATGAATAGAGCATAAGCATATGAATTCTAATCATCAAACACTATGTTCCAGATATGAAGAAAAAACAGAATGGAGTGTTACACAGGGGAAAATACAATCGCACAAAGAAAGAAAGCACGGACTACAACATCAATGACACATGAATCTCTAAAAAAGCTCTCATGCATTCACTTTTGGTATTAAAATAAAACAGATATGTTCTCCACAAATCACTTCATTCGATGGGTTCCAACCTCCATCTCATAAAAAGATACAAATTTATAGATAAAACAATAAGTCTGCCCCCAACAGATCAATAACAGAATGATCGGCGTAAATTAGAGTTTGTAACTGAATTCCTACACCACTAGGAGGTTGTTACAACTCCATTCCTAACAGATCACTAAGTACAAATCAACTGGATAACAAACTTTCGGCCAACCGTTCCACGTCTTTGCCCCATCAGCTCTTCAGCACCTGACACCTGTTCCTAGGGGGAAAGAATATACTTTGTTTTCCCAAACCGCTCTACCGCTTTCCACTGCTCCGAGCTTGGGGTGTCACACTCCATCATCTCCCAAATAGCTACCTCGAGCTCCATATATGCTTCATAAGATTTCTTGGGCAATTTGGCTCTGATAACGATGAACTTCTGCAGGATTTCGAAATCTTCTGTTAACATGTCTACAATGGTTTGCCCTGTCAGGTTCTTCTCCAAGCTATTAAATTTCGAGTGGTCCATGCGAGCCCGGACAAGTAGGTGATGATAATGTTCAGGCGGGAGCATCCTACCTTCTTTGTTCCAGAAGGACGGCAATCCATCTTCGAACAACTCTTTAAACTCTTGTTTGAACTTAGTGCCTGCACAAGCAGTTCTTCTGACTTCTCTTGGACAATATTCATTAAATGGTGTTTGTGGATGATCTTCTTCGCCGACAGCACTATTGAGATTCTGTCCTTTATGCCCATGTCATGCAGCTTTTGGTATGTCAGTGAATTCAGAAAATTTAATGTATTCTGAGCTGTAGTGAGGGGTCTTCTTGCCATGTGTTCATTCACCAGATTCAGTCTTTGTTGGGCCGACTCTGTCAGTATACACAAATCATCAATAAAACTCAAGTAATGTCGGAACTTGGTAATCTCTATAGTCAGGGTATCCCAAATAATATGTTTCGCCCCCTGAAGAGGGCCTTTCCCAATGCATTTTTCTTTTAGCTCTTCGAGCTTTTTCTGTAATTGACTCTTGTCCTGCAAGATATGTTTTCTGCTTTCACTTATCTTGGTTAATTTGGCCTTTAATTTTTCATTCTCGGCTTTCAACTCCTTAATAGCTTCCTCCTTCAAACTCACTTGGGACATAGACACCAACAGGTCATCTGCAGAAAAATCAGCTAATGGCTTCTGGATGTTTACAATAGATAAGTCATCACCGGTAGGGGTTTGGCTCATTAGCTCTTCCATAATATCCTTTTCGTCAATCTGATCTTTCTTCATCATGGAGATTTGGGATAGCAGCTCCTCCCTCTCGGTCTCCCACCTATCCTTTTCCTCTTGCATCTCTCCAGCCTTTCCTTTGTATTCCATCATCTCCTGATGGATTTTATCTTTCTCCTCTTGGAGAGCTAGCAATTCAGCTGATTGGACATGTTCTGAGCCTGGTATCTTCAAATTCTTCTTCAAAAACTGGAGCGCATTATATTTCTCTTCAAACAACTTCTTGACAGCCTGGGTATTGTCTAAGCTAGCAATGTCCGCATGCAGTTTTCTGATCTGAATAACATTTTCCTTATTTTCCACTTTCTCATGCTTTAACTGGACTTCCAATTTGTCTACCAACACCTGTAATTTGTTTATCCTCACCATGGCCTGCAGTAAATCTGAGTATAGGATGTCACTGGTTTGTTTATGCAGCTGAATCTTGTCTGGGGTGCTGATTTTGTCCAGCCTGAATTCTATCTCAGACATCCTCTTGTCATTCACTATGGCCATCTTAAAAGTATTTTTCTCAGCATCTCTAGCCGAAACTAGAGATGTTTTTGAACCGTACAAGTTTCTTACCCTCGGGAGCAGACTTCTCGTTTCCTCTAGGGACTGCTTCCTCTTTTCCATGTAGCTCGCCTTGAGCTCTTCTCTTGACTTAAATAAGGGGTTGGGTTCTGGACTGTCTACACCACATTCTAAACCTTTAAAGGAGAATTGATTGACTTGCACGGTCTTCAAGGGGACTAAGGCAGCTTTTTTGAAAACATCAGACACTTCTTCATCTACAGTCTCACCTCTGAGCAGCCTTCCCTTTTTATGGGACGCCTCTTCGTCCACTTCCATATTCTCAGCATTGGACAAACTCCTCTTAACCGCAACACTAACACCCTCTGTGATTTGGATTGCTGTACTAGGTCCAGGATGTGTCTCTTCATCGGACTTTGACTCGTCAGTAAACTGCAGTAAATTAGCCATTTCAGCTAACCCCTCAACAGCTTGATGTTCAAATGGCTTATTCCTGTTAGCTTGTTTTCTCAGTGAGATCACTTGGTGGGGGTCGTAATTCACATTTGGTTCTTTCATAAAATCCATATTTTCCAGCAACGTTTCTACAAAAACCAAGGCACCCTTTGTTTTAAAAATGAAGGTGCCAACCTTAAACGGAAACTTGATGTTCCAAGACTTCTTGAAAGCACAAAAATGTTCTTCCTCAGACAACAATCTCTGTCTCATGAATTCCAATGCGAAGATTCTCGGGGTCAAGAAAGAAGGTAGCCTATAAGGCTGACCAGTGAAGCCATATATTCTCAACACTGTATAGTCTCTGTACAAAAACCAGTCTCCAACCCGATCCTCTGGTGAAGATTGCATTAAGCTCCTCATTTCATCCAGGACACGGGGTAATTCTTCATTGAACAACATTTTGTACATCTCAGACATGATCGAATTGGCAAATTCGAACATGCTGATTTGTTTTGGTAAATCAGAAGAGCATAGAGTACTCAGAAACTTCAACTCAGAGATATTGGAACATAGTAGCATATTAAGCAAATAAGTCTGGAACCTGAAAAACCGGACCTTGGGGAACTCGCTTAGCTGAAGATGAATTGCTTCAGCCAGGTATTCGTCTAAATTAAAAACTGGGGTTGACTGAGACTCAGAAACAGGGGAACTCATTCTCAACAAAAATCCGAGAATGATCTCGCCCACATGACAATCCTCATCTAGGCCTAGTACTTGACACACTAAAGAAATGACCAATTGAACTTCGCTCTTGAAAATATGTACAGGGTAGGGCATGAATACACCATCTAAAGACTGACCATCCTTTAAAACACTCGACAAGAATTTACAGCGGGTTTCGGCTTCGCACTTCTTGTACAATTCGACTAGGATTGACTCATTTATCACTTCACGACTATCTGGGTAATTTTCCGGCAAACTAAGGATTTCTCGGATGACCGCAGCATCGACTCTACACAATACTTTGGACACAGATCGACTGACAATAATTCTTTGAGACGGAGAATAATTCATAGCACACCACTCTGCGAACTCTGGGAAATGGAGGGTTTGCTCAATGGAGAAATAGTACAAGAAAGACTTGCACACGTTCAACACATCGTTCCCTCGCGAATGGTAATGCCATAATCTCTCTTTGCTAACAGACACGCTTTCCACAGAGAGGAAGGGGTCGCATACATTCCTATCCCTATCTACTAAGAATTCTTGTCTATCATCTACGACTTGACCCGACATTTGAGCTTCTTTTCCCAGGTCCATTACTGAATTTCACACTGGTAACTTTGAGAAGGGGATTACAGAGTTACTGGGTTTCAGTTTTACCTGGTTTACTGTGGAGGCGTGTGCCCGGAGCGTGTCTGCACCTGACGAATAGAAGCTGGGCACTGACAAATGGAAGACGACAGATAGACTAGTGCTTTTCGCCCGTTCCCAACGAATAAAATAACAATGATGTGGGTCAACGTTACTTTTATAGGCCGCTTTTATCCCTGGAGCCTACCACAATTCGCCACGTGGATGATCATTTACTTTCCGCAACCACCATCTACTATCAGCCGCGCGTCTTTCTCCTTCGGATTCATTACCAACCGTTGATCTATTCTTTGCAATTTTCTGGCCCTCGGATCGCATGCCACGTGTCTTTTTCCGCCGGGCGTCTTGGCGATAAAAACCGTGCAAGTCTCCCTCCCGGAATCGCTCATGACCGTAGATGTGACGTACTTCCCCCTTCACCGTCGGATCAAACGTCACGTCCCACATTCCGCTGAGCCCTTTGACTTTAACCATCGTGCAACTCTGAGTCCCGGAATCATCCACATCCATCGATCTGTCATACCTTTACCGGTGGGCCGTTGGATCATGTGGCGTTTACCAAATTCCGCTGGGCTCCTTCGCTTTAACCTTCGAGCAACTTTGATCAGCGGAATTATTCCCAGCCGTCGATGCGATATGCCTTTAACCACGCACCGTTGGATCATCCGCCACGTACCCGATTCTGCCGGGCAATCCGGGATTATCTACCGTGCACGTTCATCTTCCGGAATCCTTTCCAGCCGTTGATGTGATTGCTCGGCATTTGTCAGCTGTCAGATCTGTCGACATCTCCCAATTCCGCTGGCAGCCTCGGACTTATCTCTCGCGCAATTTCACCCCCCAGAATTTATAACAATCGTTGATCTATTATGCTTTGATCTCCAACCGTTGGATCAAGCATCATATAATGAGTTCCGCTGGGTGGTTTTGGCTTATCCGCCGTGCAGGTTCCAGTTATGGAATCAATCCCATGCATTGATGTGACCCGATTCCGCCCCTCCACTGTCGGATCGAGAGGAGTATACATGATTCCGCCAGCCTCCATTTCCTTAACTAACTCGTGCTTTCACAAGGCGGATTTGATGCGAGCCGTGGATCTGCTTAGGACAACTTTATAACCTTTGATCTGTGCCGCTGGTTAAAAGCCCGAACCTGTCTTATCCTCCTCGCATGTTTCGAAGAGCAGAGGGAATACCAGCCATTGATTTTCTCTCCTCTTTCATCACATCCTAGGATCTTTACTAACTTGGCCGATCTTTTGGTTATCATTCCACCTTTACATTATATCCTTAAACCAAAGTATTTAAACAACATAATATTACCTCCACCGTGGTCTTATTTCTGCTTTGCTAAATACAGGTGTTAACATGGGGTTTAGCGGAGCCGAAGAAGCCGCGTTTGGATCACGTTGACTATCATTTTAGAGTAGTTGTTGGACATGGGTCAAGTGAGGACACTGATGAGTGTAATGGTCATAAGTGTTACAGATAACACACGGATGGTTAGTCTCCAACTGTGGGTTCTTCCCAGGTTGAGTGGGACACTGGGGATTCTGTGCAGGGGGTTCGACGTCGTTATTGTTTAGAGGGTTGGCCTACTGGCCATCTCCTTGGGGATGGTTGTTGCCTCAATTCCTACCTCTCTTGTTCCTTCCCTACCCTCGTTGGTTATTGGGGGCAAGTTGGTTAGGGACGTTCTGCTGTGCGTAGACCTATACCATAGAAATAGGAGGAGTTGGGGACAGAGTTGGAGTGGGTTTCACAGGTGGTGCATAATATACCAAAGTAGCTGGTGGGGATGCAAAGCCAGTTGCTTGTTCATTACAATAGTGTGTTGAAGAAGTAGGTCCATGAACGTGATGAGTTGGTGTGGAAGACACATAGGAAGGGGTGGCTCCGGATTGAGCTGTTACGCGTGAATAATAAGGGGTGTAACCTGGTTGGGAAACACTATGGGTGTTATCGGGATGGGGTGGAATCCTAGGAGGGGACAGATAAAACTGAGGATGTTGGGTAATAGAGCCGATGACTCCATCATCAGCATGGGATGCCCTCGACTTATTTCGATGCGAGGTGTTGGTATAGAGAGCATCGAGTATAATGGTATACAAGTAACCATATTGGGCATATATCAGATCAAATTGTTGATCCTTAAGGATGGATTCTTCTTCGGTTTGTGGGCACTTAGATGCAATGTCCTTGGCTATGGGGGGGAGTAAGGTTTTGAGGAACAAATCTAGGAATATCCTATCATCTAACTGGATCTTACACAAACTACGATGACAACACCAATCATGGGTATGATCCATGATATGGGTAGTTGTGTTCTGTTGACATGATAATAAGATTTACATTCCGTCATCATAATGGATGGGTAACTGGAAGTATTGAAGGAACATCAAAGCTAACAAGGAGAATTCAGGGTAGGTAGCATGAGGCAGTTCAATGTACCACTTAGCCGCAACGCTAGTGAGTGTGCGCTGGAACAACCTCAACTGGATGGAATCATCCACTATGCTATTAGATGAACACCATAGGTGGAATGACATAATGTGATTTTGAAGATCCTCTCCCATCTTACCATCAAACTTAGGGGTGTTTGAGGGAATATTGGTAGTAATAGGAGGCCATTGTGGGTGATGAGGAATGGGGTCATTGGTCAATCATGCCAAATCAAGAAGGTTGAGACTAGACATAAAAGGGAGAGTAGAACCGAGAGAGGCTCGGGAAGAATCAACAAGGGTTATCCTTTGGTGCAAGATGGAGTGCAGTATTCCAACCTGAATTTCAAAATCCCTTTGTTTGCAGCTTACTCTTGCAAAGCAGGGGGCCTCCCGACAAACTAGTTTTGACTGTGTCAAAAAGTCCAAGAGGATTTTGGTCCCCTAATGGACAACAACTATGTCTCAAAATGTAATTGACAGATGGGTGTTTTTTGGATGCCTATCCCCAAAGTCCTAACTTAGCTATAATATTGTTTTGTCCTCAAATGAGGTTACAATGTTGGTTGCATTAAGTTATTTTTAAGGCTTTCTTGTGGTCATGAACCAAGATTTTCACTTAGATGGTGTGAACTATGTGCAACTAATGTGTATACAAAACCCAACAATCCATGATGAAGATATCCCAATCTAACTGTCGGGATGCAAATATAATGTAGATAAAAAGAAGTAAAGTACAATAAATATGATGCAAAATAAACTTTTCTTCCAGAAATAGAATGTACTTGAAATAAATAAGCAGTAAAAGGAACTAATCACATGTAGGAAACATGCATGGGGTGTCAACCATGAAGCTCAACTAGAACGACTTGCAAACCAAGTAAGTGGGATCTTAAAAAATACCAGAGGGTTGCAAAGTATCATATCTAGAAAGAAATAGGTCGAAAAAGGTTTTGACATAGACAAGGGTCTGAAACAGGGATCTGAAGCACAAAAAAAGATTGAAAAATAGACAGCACCTATCGGTGGAATAGGCATGTTCGGGGTTACATGGAATGGAGAAACATTCACGAACTGAGCAAAACAAATGTTGATGGAATCAGGTCGCACAAAACAGAGGGTTAATTGAGACATGTCTCTTGAAACCAAGTCACATTAGCGGCTGGGGTCACTTCGTAAGCTAGGATAGGAGCGATCTGGGTTTTTATGCTAGGTCACTCTTATCGGGGCTAAAGGCACAACCTAGGTCCCACTTATTAGACAAAAAGGCGTGACTGGGTCGCATATTTCACTTGGATAGAAGCAACTCGGCCCGTACATGAAATTTAAAAAAAAACAGAGAGACTTCTAAAGCTTGGGGGCAGGCACTGACGCAGTATTGGTTCGGATCTTCCGCGAGGGGGTCAGATCTGTGATGGTTGAGGGAAGCAGAGGAGAAAAAACCAATGGAAAGCTTGAAATAAAAAGATCCGTATGGATCAACTAAGTGGAGTCTCCAAAACTGTAGTGAGGATTTCTCCCCTACTACGTGAAAAAGCACCAACCTTAGCTCGTCAAGAGCATAAGGAAGAGTTCAACAATAAAAGAAATGATACAACAAAAGAAAATATTTTAAGAGTTTTCACATGTATATAAACTAACTAATTCAAGAAATAAAACTAAACACACCTTTCTGAAAATGGGTCACCGTAGCCGTCCTTGGAAGTGGTTCCGTAGCTCCATGGTTTGGGTCTCCAATATCTTCCACAACTGGTTGTCAAATGGGGGGAATGGATCCAAGTGGTTACGGAGTGAACTCAACGTACACCATGGGAAATGGCATGGAAAAATATGGAAAGAAAAGTATATGATATGACTGATGGAAAAATAGCAAGAAGTGATACAAAAGTGTTTTGGGGGATTCCTTCACAATGTATTTATAGTATGGTCGTAGGGTTTTTTGGCCATGGTATTTATCTGTGGTTTTTTTACCCATTATCTTTTTTAAGGTTTTTAACCCTTTTTTGGTAGAGAGTGGGGATAAATCATAATAAATGCGCATCATCCCTTCATTTGTGGGAAGTAATAATGATGTTTTGGACTATTTTTAGTGGAAATACAATTCTGAAGGTAAAAAATATAGGAAATATGGTGGGAATATGATGTATGACTATGGTTTAGACCATGGAGATCTAGGTGAACACTTTTTAGTGTTAACAAACCTTCTCTGGTTACAGACAGAAAAATAAACTAAATATGTTAAAGAGGTCATTCAGAAAATTAAGTTTACCACAATATTTTCTTTAAACATAAATAATATCTTAACAAAGAAAGGGAAATTTAGTGGGATAAAAACTCATGATTGGCATACCTTCATCAAGGTAATTATTTGGGTATATTAGATATTTAGATATTGGTATACATTCCTTCTTCAATTTTTGTCTAATTTGGAAACAAATAATGATTCATTTTTTATGCTTACAATATTCCCTACCTCTATCTCTCTCAAACAACTTAGACAACAACATCGAACAATTTATATATGATATTGGAAAATACATGAGGTAAGTAGCAATTTATTTGAAAAATATTTGTTCAATTTGTTATTGAAATGAATGACACGTGTTTTTCTTGTAATGTATATAACGTTTTTGTTGAAACATGTGATTTCCTTGCATCATTTGTACATGGTTGTCATCAAAAGAAATTCATAAAAACATATAAAGTATTGGAGGAGAGAAATGCCTCAACTAATGCATGAAAATAAAAAGTATCTACCTCCAACATTTTCAATGCACAAGAACACTACCTCATACACCAAGTTGAGGAGATTGAAATGTGCGGACTTGTACACGTAAGGTAAATGCGGATGGTGGAGAGGCACTTGAAATCATTGTAGGATTTGGTTAGACAAAGAGCGCTTCCTGAGGTTTATATGGTGGACGAATATATGGTATATAAATCCATGGTGTGTATTACTCAATATCTTCCTATATTAGCTTCAAATATGCAAGTGGAGCGCATTTGGGTTGTGAACTTCATTAAGAAATTTCAAGGGGATCACCTATTGGGGAAAGGTAAGATGAGTAAATTGAAAGGTAAATAGATGGTAGAGATTTATAATACATCTGACATTAGTTTTTTTTCTATATCGAAATTATTATTGTGATATTGTGCTTTCTGTCTATAGTATGTTTTTAGCATGATAACTAATTATTGGTGAACTATTATTTTTCATTTAGTTGGCCGAGAGTGGGATGCTCTACATTTATACATTGCAAACAACCTTGATTAGATAAAGGCATGGATTGAAAAGATGTACAAAACATTATGGAAGGTTATCATGGAAAGGGTTGTCTATGTTGGTTGAAAGAGATAATATTTATCAAGATGCCAATATTACATAGAGGGAAATGATTTAGCATATGGTTTAAAAGATAAACAAGAAAGAATATTAACTTTTGTTATATCATATTAATGTGTTTTGTGTGTTTCTTTTCTGAATGGGATACTTTTCAAGTTATATTAATATGTTTATTAATTGATAATTCATTTTTTATGTGTATGGCATATTAAAGTTGAAACACCACAAGGCTATGCAGTGCAATGGTCATAAATTTCGCATTAAAAAGTTGGATGAAAAGATGAAAACTTATGATTGTGGGATAACTGTAGTATTCCAGGTCATTATTGTTTCATCTAGGAGTGACATACATGCATAAGAATGTGAAAATACATACTATGGATATTTGGATGATATACTTTAGTGTGAATTTGGATTCTTCAAATTAGTTTTGTTTGAACTCAAATGGTACACATTACAAATGAATGAATGTGATCTTGAGATAATTCTTACTGAACATAATAATGGACTTACCATGGTTAATAGAAGGATGGTTGAGCCAAGAAAAAATCCATATGTTCTTCCAAGCCAATGTGAACATGTACTTTACTTAGAGATTCTACGTAAAGTAGGTTGATCATTTGTTATTAGATATGATCCAAGAAGAAGGCCTATAAAGTGTCATGTACATGAATAAGAACTTGATATTAAAGAAGAACATGCAAAGGTTGAGCAAGATGTAACACATGTGTCAGATGAAGAACCTACAGAAGTTGAACCAAATTTGGGAGATAATTTTTGTGATGATGATGGAGATGACGATACAATCGAAAGTGACATTGATGATGATATTGATATGGTTAATCCTTTGATCATCGATTCTGAACTAGATGATATGTCAGATGTTCAATTGGATGAAGAAGACAATTAACAATATAGAAATGATAAAATATAGAAGGTATGTAGTAATTATATTTGTTCTTCCTTTTATTATCTTTAAGTATTTTACTTATATTTATGGGATAACTACGTGTTGTTTAAGGTTATGCAATTTTGTATGTTGTATGTGAAATGTTGTTTATTATGTCAAATTGTGTTTTTGGGAAATTGGAGTGATGTGAAGTGGGAGAGGGGCCATATGAGATTCCACCTTCATGTGGTTTCCCTGTTCAGTAGAGAATATATTATTCTCAAAATAAAGAGAAGATCATATTCATCGTCGTCATCATCATCATCATATTCATGATCATGTTCATCATATTCTTCGTCATCATCATCATCAACATAATCATAATCATGATTATCTTCATCATCAACGCCATCTTCATAGACCCTACATAGTAAGCTATGAACGGAGCCAACGTTGAAATTTCTTCAAATTGTGCCTGTATGCGGTGACATTTGACATGGTTAGACTAGGCACACGCCTTGATCGTATGTCATGGTTTTCAATACTCAAGGATGACTCTTGTCCCCGCATAAGCTTCATCATGAATCATTACTATGTTTTATATATGCCGTGAAATATATTTACTATGACAATCTTAAAAATTGATCAAAATGACCGTTTTAAAATAAATTAAAATAAAATAGTTCCAAATATTACTAGGGGAAAGATATCGATGGTGCTACAATTAAGTTTACACAAAATTTCTTTTAGGAATAAAACAAAAATTTAAAATTTGATAAAATTTCAATTTTAATTTATTTATTAATTGTATCAATGATGATGATGATAGAGTTATGAAAATGGGTAAATTAACATCTCAATGTGTACTAATTTCATTTCTCGTGCTTAATTATGTTTTAAATCCATGCCTAATCCTCCTACAATATATTTTCTTTCTTGCTCAATATGCTCAATATTCTTCGTAGGGTAGGTTGCATTTAAACCCTATCCTCACAAGGTGGGATAGAAGTGACATTGTGGGATATTGGCTACAATAATAAGCTTTTCACAACACAAACTCTCTCAAAACCAAAAAATGAAAATAAAAGGAATTTGCTCATTTTCCCTCACCATTTCATGTTCATTTGCTTCACTTAGTCCACGAATAATTACTTGAGAAACTAGTCCGTGAGCTTGGGGTGTTCATTTGCTTCATTTTGTCCACAAGTAACCATTTCGTGAGATTGGGGTGTTCATTTTCTTCACTTTGTTCATGAGTAACCAATCCACGAGCAACCAATTTGTGAGCTTGGGGTGTCCATTTTCTTAAGTTGGTTTATGGGTAACCAGTCCGTGAGCTTGGGGTGTTTTTTTGCTTCACCTTGTATATGAGTAACCACTCGGTGAGGAATAAATCAAGAAACCAATCCATGAGCATAGTCAAGCACACTAGCCTCTCAATGCCTGGTAATTCAGTAAGTTGCTAAACTCCCTATCCTTTACTGTTGTCTAGTGTTTCAATATTAATGTCATCTTAGGGTTAATACACTCAATATTGATTTTGAAAATTTCTTGGGGTTAATACATTCAATGTTGTTCAAGTCACTTCAGACCACTGCACTTAGTATACAAAGTTTTGGACACTCGATTAGGAATAAACTAGTGGGAATTGACCAAAATTATTGACATTTGGATGGCATGTGAATTTTGTTAGTTTTTGCACTTTAATTCAATTATGTTAGATATTTAACTGAAATAATAACAAGCACAACAAATCACAATAGAGATAAGAAGTTTCCCCAGGAAAACCATAAAGGAGAAAACCCCACAAACTTCTTCAGAGATAGATTCACCACTAATGCAATATCACAAAATGGAAAACCCAAGAATAAGAAGTCTTATGCAGCACTCTCTCTTTATCCTATAGTTAAATTCCCCCATCTATCTTACTCATGTGAATTAAGTGAGTGAGTGTGTATATAAATGAGGGAGGGTTCCTCCCTATTTATACACTTAAAGTGACTTGACCTAAAACCTAATTGGGCCGACCTCCTGACCTAGCAGGGACAACTTGTCTCTTGGGAGACTCAAAATAGATTTTACATTATTTATTTTGGGGTGTTATTGCCCTGGATTACAATGAAGGATTTACCTCAATGACCTTACATGACCAAACGTAATAATGACATCCCTGAACGGAGGAAAAATATCTCCGACGGAGGGACAATAAAAATACAATAATAATATACAATAGAATATCTTCCGAATTTACATTTATAACAACACTCCCTCTTAACTAGGAAGGTATTCTCTTTCCACATTCATCAAGATTATGGACATGTCATTATTGTTGGATCATAGTCATCGTTGCTGCTATAATCCTCATTTTTTTATTATCATTGATTAATGAAATATCTTGAATCTATCCATCATTAGAAGTTCTACAGAGTTGTAATGACCCAATTGGAAAATTCCAAACAAAGGTAGAATTTGGAAAAAATGTATTGACTAGTCTTGACTCTAGGGGTTTCAAATGGCACAAGAGGGTATAAAATTTGGTAGATTCTGATATTCTGAGTCTTAGGACCACTCAATGGACTCTATGGTCACTTTAGGATAGTTTATATACATATGCAAATAGGTTTGGAGTCATTGGCTAAAATGGTAAAATTACTAGTAACTTGTGGTGCAATTCCCCCTACGACATGAGAAGAAATGGCTCTCCAACTCCTATGTGACCCTCCAAAATTATCAAATAGATTATGGGGACTGATATTATAATTCATTTACTTTTATTTGGTGTGGTTATTAGTTCTTCAACATATATGTAAAGTTTCATATTCGAATGTATATGTTCAATGATATTTGCTTAAGGGAAATGACATGTAATCACTTAACTTTGACTCATAAATTGTATATGTAATGGATCAAAAAAGAGAATAAATAATGTATACCATTAAAAAAATATCAATATCTCACCAATAACATATAACATTATAACAAATCCTCAACAAAAATCAGATATACAACTCCATTGAAATGGGAAACCAACACATGGAAACTATTCACACCATAGCTTGGAAATGTGAACATTTTTACAGATGAATTTCTAATAATTTAGACTTATAGAGATGATGGGAGACATATTATAGATCCATAAATCATTCACCCATGCTTGGGAATCAACTAGACTCAATAAGGTGCAACCATCATTCACACAAGTGCGCCATCATAAAGAAACATGGGAATATTGAAGTAGGGATTGAGAGAATGGGAAGAGAGACGGGTCACAAACTGTAGCATCCTCCTATATGCAATAAAAAAAATACATTAAGATATATATGAGAGGTTAGGGTGGCCTCTCCAACATACAATTTGGATGAGAATACAACTCTCTCAAAATTGGCTCACTAGAAGGGAAAGTGAGAACACATCGTGCAATCGACAAGCTAGTGCTTTCCAAAATGCCAAAGAAAAATGATCAAATGATAAAAATACATTCTCATTCCTCATGAAATATTTTTATAATAATCCTAATGTCTTCCAAGGTTGAATTATCTCCCATAGGCTTCCTACAACTCATCCTTGATGTTTATTAACCCCCATGACACTTGTCCTTCTCCTCATCCCTTCATCTTCCTCTAAATTTGAATTGATTCTACCAAACCCCAAGTGTGCCCTCTTGGAGGCCATTTTTATCCCTAAAATTTCATATTGTCATATTTCTATAATTGTTGAAATATTGTAACTTCGAAGAATATTCTATATGTATCTTTTGTGGTCCCCGATGGTCCTACTGGGAGAACCACTTGTATTATCTTGTACCCCGATAGTTCTAATCGGAAGAACTAATAAGAGTCATGAGGTTGTCCCCTCTATTTGTAAAGGTGGGTCATTAGAACCCCAGTGTGGTTACTTGAGCCTACATGTGTAACTCGAGCCTCCATGATTAACTTGAGCCTACATGTCGGATAAGTTAATTCAAGTGAACGGATGAATATAAATAGAGGTGTGGTGCTCCTCATTTGTGACACACACACACTCACTTGTGTAGCGCATTAGTGGAGAAGAGAAGTAGCTGGAGAAGGAGGAGGATCAGGATTTGATCTCCTTGTTGGTTTTATCTTTTATCTTTTGGGGCATCTATATCGAGGAAGCTTTTGCTGGGTTTTTCCCTTTAGAGTTTTCCCAGGATAAATATTTATGTTCTCCTTTTGTATGGTTGTGCTTGTCTATCTTTCATTGATCTTGTTTATATGCTTTTGTTATGAAATCGAAATGAATTACTAATGATCTAGCTTAGCATATGAAAATTTAACATGGTATCAGAGCCACCCTGAAAGAAGACATTGTGTAGCTAAATAATCTAGGGATTCTTATTTTTTGGGTCTCTATCCATGATCGATCAGCAAAATAAGGCTAGACTGACTCTCCATTGAAGGGCACATCTTTCTATCGAAGCGAAATTTGATTCCGAGCATTTTCAGTTTTGGTGCGGAAAATTAGGGCTTTCTACAGAAGAAGAATTTTTTAGTGATCCCAGCACAGGATTTTTATCCTCATCAAAATCTAAGTTTAGAGACCTGGATCAAGAAATTTGGTCGGGTGAAACTCTGGGAAAGTCAAACCCTAGTTTGACCCCGATCTAGAAAAACCCTAAATACTAAAACTACTAAGTTTTGGTAAATTTGCTATATCCTAAGATTGGCGAAGGATCAGAGGTTGAAAATTGCAAAGACCAAATATAAAATCATCATTTACACGTTTTCCAAAATTCAGCCTTAGATTCTCTATATTCTGGGAGATATGATCCCTCCAAGTTAGGGTTCCAGCGTCTTCAAGAATTCATCCCTAAACAGGACACCTGGGGAGAATTACTGTAGCATTGGATACAGAGGTCCAAATTGAATTCCTGAAGATGTTCTAGAAAGAGAATGGACTTTACTTTCTGTGATCTAAATTTTGGAACCTGAAGATGAACCAGTGACATGTGGCATGCCGTACAACTTCACTGCTCTGAAAAGTCGTGTAACAAGTCACCTTGGGGAAATTATCTTAAATCCTAATTGGTGAAACCAATTCTGATGAAACCTATGGTTTTGGATCAGGGACATGGTAGGTTACCATAGTGATAAATTTTAGACACAGAGGAGCAATAATTTCGTAGATATCATAGAAATAGTAACCGACATTTCTGTAGAAGAAATTGGAAAACTAGGGCTTCCTGTTCCGGGAGCTTCCCTCCACTGTTTTCAGAAAAGGAGTACATTGGAAAGCTCCATTTGAAGAGATATATATTTCTATCTAATCAAATATGAAAGATTCAAAGTTTTGAAAATTAGGGTTTCTCTGACAAACCCTAGATCAGCCAGCTCCGGAAGCAGGACGGACACCTCAAATCGGTAACATCTAATCTTTTGATATTTGCATTTGAGGTTCTCATTTCAAAGTGATATATCACATCAGCTTGATGATAAGCTTGGTGAAGTTGAAACCTTCCAAGCATGGAAGTATTTGATATCTCTGAAGAAAATGAATTGGACACCTACATGAGGAGAGAGGTTCTAGTTCTAGAGGGAGATGAGCCTCAAAGCCTTACACAAGAAGAACTTGATCAAGGCCAAGAATATCATTGTTGATTCAATCACGGATCAAC
>LPNX010256180.1:297048-337972 GCA_001517045.1 Pseudotsuga menziesii
GTTCTGTGATATATGGATGAATGTTGTATTGGCTAAATAGTTGCATGATGCATAAGAATTTGTCATTATGCATATGTAGTTCTAACCATGCAACTGGTGCATTTGAATTATAGGAAAGGTCCTGTACAACCTCCTAAAAGAAAAGAAGGATGAGACTTGTTCCGAAGAACAAGTGATGACAATTCAAGATTCACTCCAATAAAATCTGAAGCTCCCAGGGTCAGAGACACCATGATGGAATAAAAAGCTTCAGAGAGCAGTAGATCCACCTCGAAGGATGAATACCACCATGGGTACGAGAGATAACTCAAGATGAAGAAAAGAATGCTATGAAAGAAGCTATGATCAAAGAATAATAGTTGATCATGGGGAATGATGTATATGATATCATTTCGAGACATAAAGGGAAGTACGTAGTATCTTCCATATGTTTCTATAAGAACAAGTGTACAAAGCAAGAATCGTGATTTTCCTCAGAAAGAATAGACTATGAAATGACATACTCTATTGACTAGTATATATCAAGCATAGAATCACCTATACAGAATGAAGAAGGAAGATAATACTCCACTTTAGGGGGAGTGACTACAGAAGATATCTGAGTTCGACACGGTACGACATGATGGAAAACGTCTTGATGGATCGAGACTTTACCAAGAGTAAAGTGGGTTCCAACCTTCAAAGTTGAATGCAGAAGACTAGGATATGTTGATGATCTGACAAGACGAACTCATGGAAGATGTTATGATGATTTTTGGGATATAGTACTCAAACCAGAAAGCAAGCATGTGGTATCTTACAAATAGATTTTCAAGATAAAATATGTCGCTGATATAATTAAGGAAAGACTTGTGGCTAGAGGTTTCTATAAGAAAGAGGGAATTAATTTTGAAGAGACACTTACTCCAGGAACCAAGGTACACTTCCTTCAGAACTATGATGGTAGTTGCTTCCATGATGAAGTAAAGACAATCCTTCCTTAATGGTATGATTGGGGAAGAGTTTTACATCAAAAGGATTTGAAGTTGAAGACAAATGGACTCATATATGTAAGTTGAAGAAGGGCCTCTATGGCATGAAGCAAGCTCCCAGAGCTTGGTATGGCAGTTTCCTGTCAATTTTGGGTTTTACCAAGAGTAAAGCTGATCCTAACCTTTATCTCAAGGTTGTAGAAGATGAACTTGTCATCCTGTTATTATATGTGGATGACTTATTCTTGACAGGGAAGGAGAAACAGATCATGGAAAGCAAGAAGAAACTAGCAGAAGAATTTGAGATGAAAGACCTTGGGTTAATGCACTATTTCCTAGGTCTAGAAATATGACAAAGTTCAGAAGAAATATTTCTCAACCAGGGAAAGTATGCAGTAGAGATATTGAGGAGATTAAATATGTTGGAATGCAAAGCCACGGCCATACCCATGGACTCCAACCTGAAGCTGTTAGATGACGACTCATCAGAGTTAGTAGATGCGACTCATTACAGACAAATCATTGGGTCATTGATGTACTTAACAAATACTAGACCAGACATTTGTTTTGCTGTGAACACCTTAAGTCAATATCTTGTTCAACCAAGATGGGTTCACCTAGTAGCTGCAAAACATGTGATGAGATATCTGAAAGGGACTATAGACCTTGGTCTATACTATGATGGTAGCCATGACTACAGATTGTATGGCTATACAGATGCAGATTGGGTTGGAAGTATCTCAGATAGGAAAAGCACATCAGGTAGATGATTTTGTTTGGGGTCTGCTATGAGTTCATGGTTTAGCAGGAAACAGTCCAGTGTTTCTATTAGAACAACAAAAGCAGAATACATAGTAGATTGCTCTGCTAAGTTGTGAAGCCATATGGATTTGGAAGCTGATATCAGGTCTCCTTGACCTGAAGATGGATACTACATTGATTCTATGTGATAACGAGAGTTGTGATAATAGAGAACCCTGTGTTCCATCGTAACACATAGAAATCTGATATTTCTACACACAATATAAAGATGCAGATGATGATGTTTCAGTATTCCCATACTGAAGATATAGATGATGCTTTCAATATTCACATACTGGAGATACAGATGGTGATAGTTCAGTATTCACATACTGGAGAAACAGATGATGGTAGTTCAATATTCACATACTGAAGATATAGATGATGATGGTTTAGATGGTGATGTGCTGATGAAGCCTCTGTCCCGAGTAAAGTTCGAACACTTTCGAGACAAGCTTGGTGTGGTTTGGAAAGACCTTCCTTGAAAGGGGGAGTAGTGATGTTGCAATGGGGTTGTATCATCCTGGGACATATGTCCAGAAGTAATCCGGAGACCTCGGTCTTTGAGAATGAAGAGGGATTGTATCATCCTGGGACATATGTCCAGAAGTGATCTGGTGACCTCGGTCATCGAGAATGTAGCAGGATTGTATCATCCTGGGACATATGTCCAGAAGTGATCTGGTGACCTCGGTCATCGAGAATGTAGCAGGATTGTATCATCCTTGAACTTCGGTTCAGAATGGATTCGGTGAAGTTCGGTCATCGAGAAGGTGGCAAGATTGTATCATCCTTGGACTTTGGTTCAGAACAGATCCGGTGAACTTCGGTCATCGATAAGGTGGCAGGATTGTATCATCCTTGGAATTTGGTTCAGAATGGATCCAGTGAACTTCGGTCATCGAGAAGGTGGCAGGATTGTATCATCCTTGGACTTTGGTTCAGAATGGATCTGGTGAACTTCGGTCATCGAGAAGGTAGTAGGATTGTATCATCCTTGAACCTTAGTTCAGAATAGATCCGGTGACTTCGATACTCGAGAACGTGTGTTGATCCCATAATTCCAATAGGAAGGATTGTCTGAGTTCCACAACTGTGTTGATCCCGTAATTCCAAAAGGAAGGATCGTTAGTAACTCCGTAAATACCTAAATCCTGTAATTCCGAAAGGAAGGATCATTGAATTGAACCCGTAATTCCAATAGGAAGGATTGTCTGAGTTCCATAGATGTGTTGATCCCATAATTCTGAAAGAAAGGATCGTTAGTAACTCTGTAAAGACCTAAATCCCGTAATTCCAAAAGGAAGGATCGTTGGTAGCTCCGTAAAGACTTGATCCCATAATTCCAACAAGGAAGGATTGTCTAAGTTCCATAGATGTGCTGATCCCGTAATTCCAATAGGAAGGATTGTCTGAGTTCCACAAATGTGTTGATCCCATAATTCCAAAAGGAAGGATCGTTAGCAACTCCGTAAAGACCTAAATCCCATAAGTTTGAAAGGAAGGATCGTTAGTAGCTCCGTAAAGACTTGATCCCGTAATTCTGAAAGGAAGGATCGTCTGAGCTCCACAAATGTGTTGATCCCGTAATTCCGAAAGGAAGGATCATTAGTAACTCCGTAAATACCTAAATCCCGTAATTACGACAGGAAGGATCATTTGAGTACCATAGACATGTTGATCCTGTAATTCTGAAAGGAAGGATCATGTTGATGTTTTGATGATAATGATGTTGATGTTTTGATGATAATGATTTTATGATGATGATGATGTACTGATCGAAAGATCAGAGTGTGATGATGATGATATTTTGATGTTTTGATGATGTTGAATGTTTTGATCATAATGATGTTTTGATGATGTTGATGTTTTCATGATGATGATGTTTTTATGATGATGATAATGTACTGATCAAAATATCAGAGTATGATGATGATGTACTGATCGAATGATCAAGAGTATGATGATGATGATGTACTGATCGAAATATCAGAGTGTGATGATGATGATGATGACGACATACTGATCAAAAGATTAGAATATGATGATGATGATTATGTTCGAGAGTTGAAGTATGATGATGGTGTTGATCACAATGTTACTAATCAGAATGTGATGATGTTGCTGATCGAAAGGTCAAAATGCTGAAGATGTCTTTGCTGATTGAAAGATCAAAGTGCTGAAGATATTGCTGATTAAAATGCTGAATATATTGGTGATGATCGAAAGGTCAAAGTGCTGAAGACGTTGCTGCTGATCGAAAGGTCAAAGTGCTGAAGACGTTGCTGCTGATCGAAAGGTCAAAGTGCTGAAGACGTTGCTGCTGATCGAAAGGTCAAAGTGTTGAAGATGTTGCTGAAAATGTTGCTGATCGTAAGGTCAAAGTGCCAAAGATGTTGCTGGTAGAAAGGTCAAAGTGCTGAAGATGTTGCTGTTGATCGAAAGGTCTAAGTGCTGAAGATGTTGCTGAAGATGTTGTTGATCAAAAGATCAAAGTGTTGAAGATGTTGCTGATCAAAAGGTCAAAAGATGCTGATGTTGATTAAAGAGTTCCTGTCGTCAAATATTGAAGACGAAGACTATATGATGTTGAAAAGCTTCCAATGATTTATAGATGTGTTACCTTGATGATGTTGATGATGTCCTCTCCTACTATTTTTGTTGTTGATGTTGTTGTAGAATAACCTTCTCGTTAAGGGGGAGTGTTGAAATATTGTAACTTCAAAGAATATTCTATATGTATCTT
Source organism: Pseudotsuga menziesii (assembly GCA_001517045.1). Lineage (NCBI taxonomy): Eukaryota > Viridiplantae > Streptophyta > Pinopsida > Pinales > Pinaceae > Pseudotsuga > Pseudotsuga menziesii. The sequence goes on from LPNX010256180.1 coordinate 301,567, forward strand.
TTGTGGTCTCCAATGGTCCTACCGGGAGAACCACTTGTATTATCTTGTACCTAGATGCTTCTAATCGAAAGAACTAATAAGATTCATGAGGTTGTCCCCTCTATTTTTAAAGGTGGGTCATTAGCACCCCAGTGTGTTTACTTGAGCCTACATGTGTAACTCGAGCCTACATGATTAACTCGAGCCTACATGTCAGATGAGTTAATTCAAGTGAAAGGATGAATATAAATAGAGGTGTGGTGCTCCTCATTTGTGACACACACAATCTCACTTGTGTAGCGCATTAGTGGAGAAGAGAAGTAGCTGGAGAAGGAGGATCAGGCTTTGATCTCCTTGTTGGTTTTATATTTTATCTTTTGGGGCATCTATATTGAGGAAGATTTTGCTGGGTTTTTCCCTTTAGGGTTTTCCCAGGATAAATCTTTGTGTTCTCCTTTTGTATGGTTGTGCTTGTCTATCTTTCAGTGATCCTGTTTATATGCTTTTGTTATGAAATCGAAATGAATTACTAATGATCTAGCTTAGCATATGAAAATTTAACAATAATCAGGTCTGCAATCAGGTCTGATTTGTCATAAAATCTTCCATCATTGTTGTCATAAAGCACATGGAATCTCTCTCCAAGTGGCACTTAGTTTCTTCCTGGTCTCTTCCTCTTCCATGGGGTTTTATTGCTCTTCACCTATTTGAGTCCTCAGGCTCATTACATGTTACTTGACACATATTCACCTTCCAAGAACGTTCCATTACTCATAATTTCAAATTTGGGTTTAATTCATGACATGTGTAAGGAAGAATCTAGCCACCCAAGGTCTCCATGAACTTCCAAACGTCTTCATGAAGAAATGCCACTTTATTTTCTCCATATTTATTGTTTTTATGAACCAATTTAATGTGTAAATGAAAAATTAAGGTTCTGTTGGGTCTCATAGCTCCCTTATTGCAATATTTAATGCCTCCTCCCCAATCTAGGGAACTAGTAGGTGGGTGAAACATTGCTAACTAGTAGTCTCATTGGGATGGGGACATGACAGTCCTCCCCACCCAATATTGCTTGTCCTCAATCAATTCCAAGTTTGGATGCTGCAAAATTTTTTCATCTTCCCAAGTGGCTTCCTCACTAGGAAAATCCTTCCATTGTACCAAGTATTCTTTTATTGTTTTGCTCCTTAACCTTCTTTCCCTTGTTTTCAATATTTTGTCTGGAATAATAACAAGTTGTCCTTCATCATACAAATAAAATAATGTATCTGAAACTGAAATATGTTGAATTATAACCTTATTTAGACATGAAACATGAAATACATTATTAATTTTACTTCCTATGGGAAGCTCCAATTCATAGGCCACTTCTCCAACTTTTCGAATCACTTTGTAGGGACCATAAAACCTTGGTTTGAGATTTTCTGAACATTTACCATTTATGGTGTTTTTTTTGTAGGGATGCAACCTCAAATATAACAATTCATTCACTTGGAAGTGCCTCTCCACTCTATGTTGGTGTGCATATTTTTTTTGCTGATTTTGGGAAACCTGCAAGTTAATTTTCAAAACCTTCAAAATTTCTTAACTTTCTTCATTCCAGTCCTTAGCCTTTGGATCTCTACTATAACCAAAAATAAGGTCAGTAAAATTGGATGCATCATAACCATGAAGTTATTTGAAAGGAGACATGCCAATGGACATATGAAAATTAGTATTGTAGCAAAACTCACCCAAATGCAACCATTTTATCCATGATTTTTTCTACCCACTAACATAGTTTCTCAAGTAGCCTTCCAACCATTGATTCACCTTCTATGTTTGGCCATAAGTTTGTGGATGATACCTTGTTCCAGGTGTCAAATTTTTCCCTACCATTTTGAAGAGTTCTTGCCAAAATGCACTAAAAAATCTGTTATCTCTGTCACTAAAATGCTCTTGGGAATCCCATGCAATTTGAAAAATTATTTAAAGAATAGTTCAGACACTTGTGCAGCAGTGAAAGTGGTAGTAAAAACAAATAAATGAGTAAATTTAGTGAGTGTATCCACCACTACAAATATGGAATCCTTACCCAGTACCCTGGGAAAACCAATGATGAAGTCCATGGAAATGCTCTCCGATTTTCATTTTGGAATAGGAAGGGGTGCAAGAGTCCAACTGGATGAGAGTGTTTGACTTTATTTCACTGACATATGGGGAATTCATTAACATATTTCATAATATCAGCCTTAAACCCTTTCCGCGAGAACCTTTCCCTCGACATTCTATATGTTTTGAAGAAACTAGGGTATCCTGCTAGAGGAGAATCATGAGCTTTCTTTAAAAATTTCTCTTTCAAACTCAAACCAGTGACCAAATAGATTATATATTTGTAGTATATGATTCCTTCCAACAACTTATACCTATCATCATGGTTAGTCCCATCAAAAAGTTCACAAGAAAACTTATCCTTGGCATATTCTACTTCTAATATGGCTTTCCAATTTTCTGCTACATCCATTAGAGAAATTGAAGGTATTCTAGATAAGGCATAATCTACCACATTATTATTTCCCTTCACATACTAAATATCAAATTAAAATTCTTGAATATTACTCACCCAGTTTGATTCCTTTCATTTATATCCTTTTGAGTGAGGAAGTACCTTAGGCTGTTATGGTCAGTTTTGACCACACATTTGTTTCCCACCAAGTATGGCCTAAAATTGATGAAATCATGCATGATGGATAACATTTCCTTATCATAAATAGAGTAAATATTCTCATGTGTATGTATATTATTACTCTTTAAATCTATTGGGTGTTGTCCTTGCTTTAGGACTGCTCCAATTCCTTCTCCTGATGCATCACATTCCAAGACAAAAGGTTTAGAAAAATCAGGCAAGGCTAGAAAATGACAATTGATTATTACCTATTTTATTCTTTGGAAACATTTTTCATCCCCTTCATGCCATTGGAAATCATATTTATTTGTCAAATCAATTATAGGTGAATTGATTTGGGAGAACCCCTTCATAAAATTCCTATAGTAAGTACAAAATCCAATGAATCCTCTCAATTCAGTGAGATTTTTGGGATGAGGCCATTCTATAATGGATTTTACTTTTTTCCATATCCACCTTCACACCATATTGACCAATTATGTGTCCAATATACAAAATTTCTATCAAACCAAACTCACATTTTGACAGCTTAGCAAACGAAGATTGATCATGCAGAATTTTTAATACCACTTCTAGATGATGCAAATGTTCCTTCCATGTTTTACTGTAAATAAGAATTCCATCAAATAAAACCAGTACAAACTTATGAATTTTATTGTGGAATATATTGTTCATGCATGATTGAAATGTGGCAGGAGCATTTGTCAAGCCAAAGGGCATGGAAACAAACTCAAAGTGACCATAGTGGCATTTGAAACCAGTCTTTGGTATGTCTTCTTCCCTCATTTGAATTTGATGATAACCATATCTAAGGTCAATATTTGAGAAGAACTTGGCTCCATGGATCTAATAAATTAGCTTATCAATCCTTGGGATGAGATATCTATTCTTCACTGTCTTCTTATTCAAATTTCTAAAATCAATGCACATCCTCAAAGTTCCATCCTTTTTCTTTACCATAACAACTGAAGAAGTATATGGGCTTGAACTAGGCCTTCTGAGACCCAAATCCAAAAGTTATTTAATGGACTCCTCAATCTCATATAGAATCCTTTTTGGGTGCCTATAGGGCTGCATTTTCATAGGTTGCATTCCTATCTCTAACTCAAAGATATGCTCCATCCCTCTTTCTAGTGGTCTTCCCTAGGGGAAGGTCTCCAAAACTCCTCTCATACTTACTTAATAAATTCTCTATCTCCTTAGGATGCTTGGAAACCTTCAATTTAGGTTTAGAATATGTAATTAAACATTCAAAAACCCATTCTATGTCTCCATGCCTCAAGATAGACCTCATACTATGAGAGGACACTACTTGATTTGGGTAAGTGTGCATTCCCCTCAATAAGATGGGTTTCCCTTCTGTATTTTTGAACCTCATTTTAGGGAATTTATAGTTCATTGTATGCTCCCCTAAATAATATAACCATTGGACTCCCAAAACCAAATTTGTATAAGCCACATTCACTACATAGAAATTGTCAGTGATAGTATGATTTCCTATAGTAACTTGAAGCTTTGGAATCCATTTAGTGCAGTCTATAGAATTGTTACCTGGAATGATGACTGTGAAACCATAAAAAGTTTCATATTGTAACTTTATATTCTCCTCCAAGGATTGATATATGAATTTATGGGTGGCTCCTCCATCCACTATAACAGTGACCTTTTGGCCTTGTATGTTACCCTTGAGCCTCGGCGTGTGAAATATAGGTACACCTGAGAGTACTGCAATTTTTCCTATCTCAGAAGTGGGTTTTTATTATTCTATTGTTTCATACCCCTCATCTTGGGTTGCAAGTTGTGATTATTCTTCCTCCCCCTCTTCCTCATCTTTAGAGAAAACTTCAATGTAGCTCGCCTTCCCATTTGCACATTTATATCTGGGAACCCAAGGTTGTTGACATGTGAAGCATAGTTTCTTTATTCTAAGTTCTTATTTTCTTGGCCCTCCCTTATTTTCTTTATCAAAGGATTCCTTTTTCCATAGTTTCTTACCTTTTGTTACTGGAAATACTCATCTAGTGCAGACAAAATTTGTTTCCCTATCCTGAAACACTCAGTACTAGAACAAAGCAGACACAACATAAAATAAATTTCTCTAAGATAACATAAACCTCATGAATTAAATACTCAGCTTTTACCTCTCACAAGTTGTAAAAGGTTGGTCTTTAGATTGTTTGATCTCCACGGATGTCCTACAAGATACACAACAAAAACACACACTTGATCAGAGTAACAAGCTAGTCTATGATCTTATGTTAATGACCAAGGAATTCAACAATAACCACAGTGATTCAAACACAATGATGTTCATGGGAAATAAACCTTTACTTGCATTAATAAAATGGAGAGAGAGATCATACAACCTAAGCCTTGGTGTTGAGAAACCCTTCTCAAGTGAACCTTACCTCAAAGCCTCAAGATTTCCTACCAATTTCTCACTAGTCTTGGCTGAATTTGGCTAGAATTTAGATGCAATAACATAATATTCCTCCCCTTACCTATGGGGGACGAGCTAGTATTTAAAGCCATGGGAGGATAGAATAGGTTGAGGATCTCATGGGTGAGGTGGAGGGAGGATCCTACAATGATGTATCTCGAGCTTTAGATGGTCCTAAACCTTATGGATGAGGCTCCATGAAGTCAAGCTTTGAGAATCCTATCGAAGATTCTCTTTTTACTGACATAGGTACCACCGCTTACTGCTCAAAGCAAAATACCATTACTGACATAGGTACCACACCTTGACCACAAGGAAAGTGTGGTGGTGGCCAAAAGTATAAAATCATTGATTCTTGTCCATTTTTAACTTCAGAACTTGAGGATTTAAGGAAAACACTGATACTTTGATCTCATTACATAATGTTGATGAGAAACGCGTGTAACACCTTCCTTGAATTTGGAAGGGAAACTAGCTTTGGTGGGTATTTGGTTCTTGGAAACACATTCTGCAAGTCCCTTGTCAAATTCATGGAATCCTTTAGTGTAGCTGGATTGTGGGATTTCACGAGCCCTCTTAAAGGTTTTGTCAATCCTTCAGTAAATAGTAAAACCAACCTATCAGTAGATACATTAGAAACATTTACTGAAAGCTTTTCAAATTCTAACATATATGCTTCAGGAGTTCCAACTTCCTTCAATTGTGCTAGTTCTTTGAAAGGAAGTTCGGGGTCTTTCCTCTCAAATATATCCATTAATGCATTAGAGAAACACTCATAAGATAAAATATGATCATGTACCAAGGTTATAATACCATGGAACCTCTAGTCAATAGCTTCCCATTCAAGATGTAAAATGGCCATTTTCAATGCATCTTCTTCAACCATAGGATTTAACTGAAAACACACACTTAATTTTTGTATCCAAGCCCTAGCGGAAATTTGGGAAGAACCATCAAAGGAAGGAATAGTTACTTTTCCCATTATATATACTTTAATTCATGATTAAGAGGAGGTTACCTATTCCCACTTCCTCCTTGATTAAATTGAAGAGAGGCCCTAATGAACTGATCAAAAGGTAGGACTTTTGTACATTCATCACTTAGTTGGTGCCAATCATTTGCAGCTTCCCTCACATCATAAGTAGTGTAAGGGCTCTATTTGGACTCTTAAAACTTAGGAATTGCATGTCCATTCTGATTCTTGAATTCATGATTTCAGTTATGAGGTCTAGTCTTTGAAAATATGGCTTCCCGATGGGTATTCTTCTCGTCATGGGGTGACCTACTACTACTCCTGGGTGTTGACATGCCCCCAAGTTTGCTAGCCAACAATTCGAACCCTTGCATGAAATGTTTGGTCATAAATTCAATATATTCCTTAATTAATGTTTTAATGTCCTCATTTCCCCCCTTATCATCCATATCTCTGAATCCTAGTGTTTCCTTAATCTCCTTGTAAAAAGAACTAACTTCTCCACTTCCTTCTCTTCCATTATTAATGTCTCCAGTATCAGTTTCTAATGGAGGGATGTCATCATAAATAAAAATTAATAGATAAATCTAATAGGCTCTAATATCATGATTTGATACCACTGTAATGACCCAATTGAAAAATTCCAAACAAAGGCAGAAATTGGGTAAAAATTGTATCGACTAGTATTGACTCTAAGGGTTTCGAATGGCACAAGAGGGTACAAAATTTGGTAGAGGATGATATGGTGAGTCTTAGTACCACTAAATGGAATCCATGGTCAATTTATGACATTTTATAGACATATGCAACTCAGTTTAAGGTCACTGGAAAAAATGGTAAAATTACTAGTAAATTGTGGTGCAATTCCCCCTAGGGTGTGAGAAGAAATGGCTCTCCAAATCCTATGTGAACCTCCCAAATGATAACATAGAGTATGGGGAATTATATTAGAATTCATTTATATTAATTTGGAGTGGTTATTATTTATATAACAGATATGTAAAGCTTCATATTTGTATGCATATATTCAGTGATATTTGCTTAAGGGAAATGACATGTAATATATTAACTTTGACTCATAAATTGTATATGTAATGGTTCAGAAAAGTGAATAAGGAATTTATACCATTAAAATAATATCAATATATCACCAAAATCATATAACATCAAATAAAATCCTCAACACAAATCAAATATACAACTCCACTGAAATGAGAAAGCAACACATGGAAACTAGGCACACCATAGCTTGGAAATGTGGATATTTTTGCATATGAATTTCTCATAATTTATACTTATAGAGAGGATTAGAGACATATTACAGATACATAAATAATTCACCCATTATTTGGCATCAATTGGACCCAACAAGGCACGACCATCATTCACACAAGTGCGGCATCATAGAGAAACGTGGGAATATTGAAGTAGGGATTGAGAGAATGGGAGGAGAGATGGGTCATGAAATGTAGCAGTATCATATATGAAATAAAAAAATCCATTAATATATATATGATAGGTCATGGTGGCCTCTCCAACATCCAATTTTTATGATAATCCAACTCTCTCGAAATTGGCTCACTAGCAGGGCAAGTGAGCACTCACGGTGCAATGGACAAGCTAGTGCTTTCTAAAATGCCAAAGGTAAATGATAAAATGATCAAAATACATTATAATTCCTCATAAAATATTTTATAACCCTCCTAAGGTACTCCAAGGTCTAATTACCTCCCATAGGCTTCCTCCAACTCATCCTTGATGTTTAGTAACCCCCATGAAACTTGTCCTTTTCCTCATCCCTTCATCTTCCTCCAAATTTGAATTGCTTTTACCAAAACCCAAGTGATCTATATTGGAGGATGTTTTTATCCCTGAAATTTTAGATTTTCATAGGTCTACAATAAGGTCTACAATTAGGTATGCAATCAGGTCTGATTTGTCATAGAATCTTCCATTGTTGTTTTCATAAAGCGAAGGGAATCTCCCTCCAAGTGGTACCTAGTTTCTTCATAGTCTCTTCCTCTTCATGTGGAGTTATTCCTCTTCAGCTATTCAAATCCTTGGGATCATTAAATGTTAATTGACACCTCTTCACCTTCCAAGAACGTTCCATTACTCATAATTTTGAATTTGGGGTTAAGTCATGACACGTGTAAGGAAGAATCTAGCCACCCAAGGTCTCCATGAACCTCCTAATGTAATCATGAAGAAATGCCACTTTAATTTCTCCATATTTATTATTTGTATGAACCAATTTAATGTGTAAATGAAAAACTAATGTTCTCTTGGGTTTCATAGCTCCCTTTTTGCAATATTTAATGCCTCCTACCCAACCTAGGGAACTAGTAGGTGGGTGAAACATTGTTAACTAGTAGTCTCACTGGGATGGGAATATGACAAGAGCCAACCATTTTTCATGATATATATAGGACTAGATATGATATAGGTATTCATGATATCCATGAGAAATCCTTCATGTAGGTACAACCTAGGACCATTCATTACATTAAGACATCATTCACCCGTGGCTCCTACCGTCATCTTATCATATCCATATCATCTTATTATCACACAAAGAGGGAAGCCTAGATGCATGCCTCATGTACAATAGACCACCTATGTGTACCATCATGGGAGAAAAACCAAGAGAACCCCATGTGCATTACCTATTTCTTCCACCATGCAAGAACAAACTAGGATCACTGAAGCTGCATTACATCTCTCAAAGGTCAACCCGCGTCTACCAACATGGGAGGATATCCAGGAGCACCCTAGGTGTATTCCATCCCAATGACCACTTACATATTACACCATGCAAGAACCATCCTAAGATCACACCAAGTGTCTTTGTAACCGATGGAATTCTCCTCATCTCCAACATGGGAGCATACCCAGGAGCACCCTAGGTGCATTACGTCCCAAGGACCACCTACGTCTTCCACCATGAGAGAATTAACTTGTGCATATGTGTCTTATGATATATCATTATATCCATCATGGGAGTACATCTACGATAATATTAGGTGCATTACATCCCAAGGACCGTCTGCGTCTTCCACCATGCGAGAAATCATCACTCCCTATTTCTAGGGACCTCAATCTGGATGACACCAAGCTTCTGTAATGTCCCTTTTTGATATTTTATTAAATGACCAATCTCATATCATCTCTAAATTTCTTGGGATGTCTATAAGGTAGCATCTGAATGGGTGGAGTCCCCTCCTCCAAAACAATGTTGTGCTCAACCCCGCTATCAGGTGGTCTACCATGTGGAAGATCTCTAATTTTTTTTCATATTTTTTCAATAGTTTCTCTATCTCCTTTGGGTGTTAAAAAACCTTTATGTTTGGATAGGGATATGTGATATGAAATTCAACAGCCCATTCTATGTACCCATGCCTCAATATAGATCTCATACTATTGCAAGTCACTACTTCATTTGGGTAAGTGTGCTTCCCCCTCACAACCCTTAGTACACCTTTCGAATCTTGAAATTTCATCTCAGGAATTTGATAATTTAGTGTATTCTCCCCTATAGAATACAGCCATTGAAATACCAAAAACACATTAGTATTAGCAACATCAACCACATAAAAATATCAACAAAAGTATAGTTACCTACTGTGACTTGCAGCTTGGGAACCCATGTTTTGCACTGCATTGTGTTGTGACCAGGAATGACAACTATGAAGCCATCGAATGGTTCAGTAGGTATCTTCCTTTTCTCCACCATATATGCATCATTGAAATTATGTGTGGCTCCTCCATCTACCAAAAATGAATCTCTTTGTCCTAATACCACACCCTTGCATCGAATAGTGTGATAGAAAGGCACTGCTGAAAGTACCACCATTCTTGCTTTGTCCGATGAAGGATGATTTTCTTCTTGTATTTCTTCTTCAGATGTTGTTTCATATGCCTACTATTGATATAGATTGTTTCCTTCTTCATCCATACCCCCTTCATACTCATCATTATCAGAAAATACTTCTATGTATTGAGCTTTTCCCTTAGTGCATTTATGCCCCGGTGTCCATGGTTGAAAGCATGTGAAGCACAATTTGTTTATTCTAAGTGTTGGAGACATTTACCACCATACACACTCTTTTTGGTTAAATTGGCCTAGTTAAACCACTATCCTAAGTATAATTGACATTAGTGGAGCATTAATTGACATCATCCAGTCACACACACGCCTACCTATAGTCAAGGAGGATAACTTAGCCTTATCCTACAGTCAAGGAGGCTAACTGGAGCACTCCGGGGGTGATCTGAGTGATATTAATGTACCTAATTGATAACTGGTGGTTACAATCAGTTCAACCAGTCAATTAAGGTGCCTCCTCTCATTAAATATATTATTTAATGATTATTTATTATTATTTAATGATCTGGAGTCAACAGGGGCGCTTCCACCAACTTCTAATGATCAGTTCAGCTTCAGTTAACCTCATCGGGGTTCATTGAAGTCGTTGAAGCACTAGCACTTGATGGTTGGATTGCTATGACATGTGTTTGATCTCTTTTAGTTGAGATTCAGTCATTTATTGCACTTCGACTTCATTTAGGGTTTGGTGAGTCAATTAGGGTTTTGGTCAAGTGGTTAACAGAGTGTGAACCAATGGCTTACAGTCAGTTAAGCTAGACTCACTCATTGAATTCAAATGACCTCCTTAGGTATTTGAATTCCTCATTGATTCAAACTATTGCTTGAAATTGTTATTGTAACTATTCATTTTATTGAATATACAGAGAGGAAACCATTTTGGTTCTGATTAACACCATTTCTGAGTTATTTGTTGATTATTTCTTGATGAGATTGATTATTTGTTCCTAAATCAATGTGCAAGATTAATATGGTATCAGAGATTACGGCAGGATGAAGATCTATCTCTTAGAAACAAGCTTTTGATATATTTCTCCATGAAAAGTGAGCAATAGCTCAAAAATCCAGCACTGCACCAGAAGCCAAGGCTTACCACTCAATTCCCCAAGTAAAGAACTTGTTGATCAAGCTTGCTTGATTGACTATGATGGGTGTGATGAAAGCCTATAATGTGCAGGCTGTCCGACCTTATTTTTCCCTTTCTATTTTGATTTTCAGGTTTCTACAGGTGAAGCATTCACTCTAGCACATCCAGATGGCCTCCTCAGCAGATCTCTTGACTCCATACAATTTCCACTCATGGAAAAGTGATATGGAGATTCAGCTGCGCTCCAAAGGAATTTTTAGAGTCACCATGGACACTGAAGTTGAGCCTGGATTCGCCATAGAAAAATCAAGATTCTTGAACAAGAAGGATGAAGCCTTCGGTTTCTTGTGCCTCTCTATTTCCCAAGACCTTCTCTTCCATATTACGGATTTGAAGACACCGAAAGAAATATGGGACAAATTGGAATCTCTATATGGAAAGCATGATGAATTTATGGTTTACCAGCTCGAAAATGAACTCATGTCTCTCCAACCTTCCAAATTCGAGACTCTGAATGATTTCTTTACAAAGTTCAAGCATATTGTTTTACTCTTGAAGCAATGCAACGTGGAGAAGGAGGATGATCATCTCATCCTTGCCATACTCTCCAAACTCGGGGTTGATTATTCAGTTTTTGTTTCTACATCCCGCGCGGGGAAGCTCACAACCCCTGGATGGAAGATGCCTACACTCAATGCCTTCATTGAGTCCCTAACAAATGAACATGACAAGCTTGTCCAGATGGGGATCATCCGATCTTCCTGTGATCAAGCCCTCCATGTCTCAGGGCCTAAAGATCTGAAGGGTAAAGGAAAGCAACAGAAAAATCAGAAAACTAAATTTGATGCTCCCAAGCCTAGAGTTGAAAACCAGCAGCATGATGAATATTCCGGCTCAAGGAAGAAAAAAGGAAAAGGGCACAATGGGAAAGAAAAAGTCAAGTGTTCTTACTGTGGGAAGGGTTTTCACCCTGAACATGCCTGCATGAAGAAAAATCTTGATGAAGCAGCCTCTCTCCTTGAGAGGAATCACATCAATCTTCGAGAGAGATTTCAGAGGAGAGATCACCAAGATCAGGAACCACAGCATGAGAAAGGTCATGCCCTCATGGCAAGCACTTTGAATTCCAAAGCACTGCTGATTGACTCTGGAGCTTTGAATCACATGATGGATGAAAAAGACTCCTTTTCATCCTTGGAGACTAGCAAATCCATCCCCATCCACATGGGAGATGACTCCATCATCATTTTCGAAGGACAAGGTACTGTAGATCTTGAAAATGGTTTTTTCTCTAATGTTTTGTATGTGCCATCTCTTGCAAAAAATATCCTTAGTGTCTATCAGATGACACATACAGGAATTCCTAAGAGAGTCTCTTTCATCCCAAATGATGTTGAGATAACAGAAATTGCATCCGGGAAACTCTTTGCAAAAGGCCTTGCAAATCATCATGCAAAAGCCTATGAGTTCTCTCACTTTGTTGCGGATGCAAATCCCACTGCTCTGCTAACTCATGGAAATGAGGTTAGTAGGATATGGCATGAGAGCTTTGGCCATCTCAATTTCAAATATTTGCAGCAATTACAGAATAAATCCATGGTTGAAGGCCTCCTGGTCATCAAGGAAACCACGGGAATTTGCAAGGGCTGTGTGATTGGAAAACACCCTGAGCACAAGTTCGATCGGGGGAAGGGAAACTGAGCTACAAGATTATTGGGGCTGATACATTCTGATATCAGCAGTGAAATGCCTATCACATCCATGAATGGATCAAGGTACCTTCTTACTTTTATTGATTATTTTTCAAGGTATACATGGGTTTTCTTTCTCAAAAAGAAATCAGAAGTATGTGAAAACGTTTCTAAATTGAAGGCCTTGATTGAAAATGCCTCTGGGATTAAGATCAAGATCTTGATATCTGATAATGGAAGGGAGTATGTCAGTAATGAGTTGCTGTACATATTCTCCCAAAGTGGTATTTAGGTCCATCATTCAATTCCCTACACTCCCTAGCAGAACGGAGTAGCGGAAAGGAAGAACCGGTCTCTCAAGGAGATGACCACCTGTATGTTGGAGTCAAAGAAGCTTGCTGCAAATTTGTGGGCCGAAGCCATGCATTCTGTAGAATACATTTATAATAGGGTGCCACACTCATCTATGAAAGGAAAGACTCCTTTCGAAGCATACTTTGGACATAAGCCGGATGTGTCGAACCTACGGGTGTTTGGGTCCACTGCATGGGCTCGGATTCCACTTGATAAAAGAAGGGATTTGCAACCGCAAAGCATAGAATGTATTTTTATTGGGTATCCTGATGAATATAAAGGATTCAAGATGCTGGATATCAATACCAAACAGATCATCATCGAGAGAAGTGTCAATTTCGATGAGCCTCTTCAGGAGATGGAACTAGTGAAGGAGAAAACTACTGAATTTCCTTCCTATTCTACTGAATATTTGGATGATGAAATTGGGGGTGATGACACTGATTTGGATCCTATGATTTATTATATCAGTGTGAAGCAATCATCAAATGCTGAATCAGAACCTGAAGTGCAAAATCATCTTCCTACATGTGCCCAACAGACACTCTCCTTCGCAGGAGACAACATTGGAAATCAACATGATCCAAGGAGAACCCGGTCTGATTTCCAAAGAGCAGGTATTGCGCTCTCTTGTTCTGATAATTTGCTGTCCGAAACTTGATATTTTATGATTATTTCAGATCCAAAATCCTACTACCATGCTCGGAATGATCTGAGATGGCAAGTTGTCATGGATGAAGAGATGAATTCTCTTCAAAAAAACACTACTCGGGAGGTAGTTTCTCTTCCTCTGGGAAGGAAATTGGTTCAATGCAAGTGGGTGTTTCAGATAAAGGTTGCTGATGATGGAAGCACCTATAAATATAAGGCAAGGCTGGTAGAAAAAGGTTTCTCTCAGGTCCAAGGAGTGGACTACCATGAGACCTTTGCACCGGTTGCAAAAATGGACTCCATCTGCCTTGTTTTGGCAATTTCAGCATCCAAGCACTTGGAGGTGCATCACATGGATGTTAAGTCAGCCTTTATACATGGAGATATTCATGAGGAGATATACATGAGGCAGCCTGAGGGCTGCATCACTGATCCATCTTTGGTTTGCAAGCTAAAGAAGTCATTATACAGGTTAAAACAGGCCCCAAGAGAGTGGTATTCCAAGATGGATGCCTTTCTTCTCTCGCAAAAATTTCAGAGATGTAGATCAGATCCAAATGTGTATTTACAGCAGAATCATGGTCATATAATTATCATTGTTTTATATGTTGATGACTTACTGATCACAGATATCATAGTTGCCTCCATTTCAGCCATCAAAACTGCTCTCCACAATGCCTTTGAAATGCATGATTTGGGGCTTCTAAAACAATTTTTGGGGCTCGAAATCGAGCAAAATTATGATGGGATTATGGTCACTCAATCCAAATACACTTCAGACCTGTTATTAAAGTTTAACATGGCTGAATGTAGGCCTGCACCATTCCCTTTCCTTTCAGGGATCAGCCTTGAAGAAGGAAAACACACACCTCCCATGGACTGCACTATCTATCGACAGCTGATTGGTAGCTTGTTGTACTTGACACATTATAGGCCTGATATTTGTTATGCTATGAATTCTGTATCAAGATACATGCAAAAGCCTCATGATCTTCATTGGAAGGAATCCAAGAGGATCCTCCAGTATATTCAGGAAACCAAGACCTACGACATTCACTATGCTACAGACTACGAGCTAGAGCTGGTTGGATACATAGATTTTGATTGGGCAGGTGATTCTATTGATCGAAAGTCAACTTCTAGATATGTATTCATGTTTGGTGGTGGCCCCATTTGCTGGTCAAGCAAAAAACAGGCTGCCATAGCACTATCTTCAGCAGAGGCCGAGTATCGAGGAGCGGTGAATGCTTGCATCCAAGCAGTTTGGTTGCAAGCCATTATTTCAGAGTTTGATATTGGTAGTACTTTGTCCACTGTCCTATTTTATGACAACCAGAGTGCTATTAAGATATCCATGGATCTAGTTACCAGGCAGAGGACCAAGCATGTAGAGATTCACATGCTTTACATCAGGGAGCTAGTTCATGACATGACCATCATTCTGCAATACTGCTCGACTGATGAGCAGATTGCAGACATCTTCACCAAGAGATTTTTAGAAAAGAAGTTCACTTACCTTCGTTCACTGTTAGGAGTGAGTTCATCAGGGTGATTTAGACTACTTTCAGTGTTCAGCTTGAGGGGGGGTTTTTCCCACTGGCTTTTCCTCTTTTCCTCACTTAGTTTGTTTTCAGCATTGTTTCAGTTTCATCATTGTATAGGGTGACCTATGGCCTATGTTTCTGGGGCCCTCACATTTTTATGCTTTTTTGTTTTCTAACTCTTGAGTATAGCTTAAGGGGGGGTGTTGGAGACATTTACCACCATACACACTCTTTTTGGTCAAATTGGCCTAGTTAAACCACTATCCTAAGTATAATTGACATTAATTGACATCAGTGGAGCATTAATTGACATCATCTAGTCACACCCATGCCTACCTACAGTCAAGGAGGCTAACTGAAGCACTCCAGGGGTGATATGAGTGATATTAATGCACCTAATTGCTAGCTGGTGGTTACAATCAGTTCAACCAGTCAGTTAAGGCACCTCCTCTCACTAAATATATTATTTAATGATTATTTATTATTATTTAATGATTTGGAGTCAACAGGGGCACCTCCACCAACTTCTGATGATCAGTTCAGCTTCAGTTAACCTCATCGGGGTTCACTGAAGTCATTGAAGCACTAGCACTTGATGGTTGGCTTGCTATGACATGTGTTTGATCTCTTTCAGTTGAGATTCAGTCATTTATTGCACTTCGACTTCAGTTAGGGTTTGGTGAGTCAATTAGGGTTTTGGTCAAGTGGTTAACAGAGTGTAAACCAATGGCTTATAGTCAGTTAAGCTAGACTCACTCATTGAATTCGAATGAACTCCTTAGGTATTAAAATTCATCATTGATTCAAGCTATTGCTTGACATTGTTATTGTAACTATTCATTTTATTGAATATACAGAGAGGAAACCATTCTGGTTCCAATTAACACCATTTCTGAGTTATTTGTTGATTATTTCTTGATGAGATTGATTATTTGTTCCTAGATCAATGTGCAAGATTAATACAAATTTCATCCATG
The DNA here is from genome assembly GCA_001517045.1 of Pseudotsuga menziesii. NCBI lineage: Eukaryota > Viridiplantae > Streptophyta > Pinopsida > Pinales > Pinaceae > Pseudotsuga > Pseudotsuga menziesii. The sequence goes on from LPNX010256180.1 coordinate 317,817, forward strand.
TTTAGTCCTTATTTCCTATTCTTTTCAATTGAATCTATTTTCCAAGGATTCTTTTCAAATATTAATTTAGGATTAGGAGGAAATCTTTTTCTAGGAAGCACATTTTGGAGATCTCTAGTCAAGCTCATTGCATCTTTTAATGTAGTGGGCTTGTGGGATTGGACCAAACCTTTTAAGGGTTCATCCAATATGAGTCAGTGAATAGAAATAATAACCTTCCCATAGACACATCATACACCTTGACTGATAATTTTTGAAATTCCATCATATAATCAGTTGGGGTCCCAACTTGCTTCAATTGTGCTAGTTCTTTGAAAGACAATTCCAGATATTTTTGCTCAAATCTCTCTAGTACCATGTCAATAAATTATCCATATGTGTTAAATGGATCATGACCCAATTTTTTCAGGCCATGGAACCACCACTCATTGGCATCTCCTTCCAAGTGAAATATGGTCATTTTTAAGGCATCTTCTTCCACCATTGGATTCAGCTGAAAATACACATCTAATTTTTGCACCCAAGTGTTAGTAGAACTTTGAGAGGAACCATCAAAAGTAGGGAGTGGCACTTTACTAATGGCACAATTTAAGTCTTTGCTTTTTTATAGATACCTATTATCTTCCTTATTTTTGAGTTTGTTTGCAGCAAGAAAGTATTGATCAAATGGTACACTTCTTTTACAGTCTTCATCCAATTTATCCCATTCTTTTTCCATTGTAGCAAGTTCAAGTTGGATGTTAGGATCTTATTTGGGTACAATAAATTTAGGTTCAGTAGGCCTTGGTGTGCTCTAAAATTCATGTGGTCTATTATGAGGTCCTGTTCTTGAAAAACTATGCTCACCCATTGCCTTCTTTTCCTCTGATTGTGAACTACTGCTATCTCCTATTACTCCTAATTTGCTTCCAAATTGGCTAACCAACAATTCAAACCCTTTCATAAGATGCTGGTTCATGTTCTTGGTTATGTCATCAACAAGAGGTTGTATGATTTTAATATATTCCACCTTCTCAGGATCAGTGTATCCCTTCCCCTTGTTAGTCATAGTTTCAGCAGAATGTACCTCTTCTTCTACTACTTATTCTTCTCCAACAAAAACACCTTCAAATTCAGGATCTAAGGGTGGTGGATTGTTTCTTTGACTCCTATTTAATACCATAAGGTGCCTATACCATTCTCTAATACCACTTGTAATGTCCCTTTTTTGATATTTTATTAAATGACCAAATTTTTCACTTTTTCCCCCTATTTCGACCTTTGACTAGTTTTGATGTCTAGGTCTCCAAATTGGCCCAAATTCCCCAAAATAAAATTATAGTGTGTATTAATTATATTAATAATTAAATATTATGTTCAGATATTATTTATAACCCTCCAATCACTTTTGAAAACTAGTTTTATATTCTGATAAAAGTAGGAGTCTTTACTAGCAATTTGGGGTTCCAATCCCCCCTGGGTAAATGCTGGAAATGGATTCTCAAATTCTCCGAAACCCACTCAAATTTATGAAAAGAGGAAGGGATGTGTAAATTAAATTTCTAAATTCTCATATGCATCATGGTTCATTTTATACAGGTTTTTATGACTCTTTCCAAAACAACTCCCAAATCACAATTTCGACCCTTGGGGAAAATGCACCAAATCTTCTCCCAATCCAATAAAAATGAGTAAAATGGATTCCAATTCTTAAGTAATGAAAATGAGACTTGAAATAAACATTAATTACAGTCCATTAATCATACATTTATCAAATATACATTCCTCCATTCTAAATAATAAACATTACCATGCCATATATCAAAATAGAGTGGAAATGGTCATTGTTTGTTCATTAAAAGTCATTTTGACATACAAATATTGGGTATTTCGACTTGAAAATTTCTGAGAATTAATAAAAACCCATATTTAACTGATTAAAATAATAAATATATCAGTAATATATCTCCCAAAGAGTACAAGAGCTCACCCAAGGTGCAATCCCTCCATGAGCATGAATATGCAAAGAAAACTGGAAATGGTTGAGAGGAAGTGTTGCAATAGGATAACCCAGGAGCTTCCCTGTATCTTACACCTGAAATTAAAACTCCATTAAAGCTCCTTTAAATACCTAAGTGGCCTATCCAAACACCAACTTGGATGGGAATCTTTCACCCTCGAAATTGACTAAGGCAAGAAAACTAGTCATCCACTAGCTCTCACAATTCACAAATGACAATTTCTCAAATGATCAAAAATCCCTTCTATTGGTTGATTCCTGTATTTTATAAAAATAATTAGCCTTATAAGGTTCCAAATCCATACACAAAATCAATCCAATTCGAATTAGGGTGTGTGCTCATCATTTTCCATGTGTCCTCCCTTTCCTAGCCTTCCACCTTCCCTAAATTTGAGTTGGAGCCCACTGAGATTCCCCAACTCCATGAGATCTCTCTTGGGTTCTCTATTTTGACCTGACATGTCATATATGTCATATGTCAGCCTTCATATCTTATTTGTGTCATAGGTGTCATATCATCTTCATCATTGTTGTCATAGAGCTACGGAATCTAGTCCAAGTGTCTCACTAGCTCTAAAATGACTCTTCTTCTCCCATGTAAGTTAATTACCTCAAAAATTAGACCTATTATGCACATGGCCAAGTGTATTATCCTTCTAAATCATCCAATAACCTTTAGGCTTCCCATGGATTCGAAATTGCAAGAGGAGGATGCCATGTGGCACCAAATTTCTAGCTTGCGTGGGACACATAGTCTCCATGTGTCTCCATGCTTCATTGCCACTTAAATTTTCTCTTGTATTTATTTAATAAGATAAATTATTAAATATTTATCCCATTCTAATTTCTGAACATCATTTATTATCTCCCTTATTAAAATTCCAAATGTATCCATCCAACCTAGGGAACTAATAGGATTGATGGAATTGTCCTGCTATGCAATTATTTGAATGGGGACATTACAAATTCTCTCTGAAGTATTCAAACTTCACTATGGCTAATGACTTGGTCAACACATCGACTATCTACTCGTATGTCACCACATAATGGAGCTTCATTGCTCCTCTCTGCACCATATCTCGAATATAGTGATACTTGATCTCAATATGCTTCGAGTTGTCATGGAACACCAAGATCTCTGACAACTTCACACAACTCTAGTTGTCAAAAAATATACAAGTCACCTCTAACTCGATATCAAAAAAATATTATAGTATCTTCTCAAGCCATATTTCCTCACAACCATCTGAACAGGATGCAACATACTCTACTTTGGTTGTACTCAATGCCACACATGACTAATTCTTGCTAAACCATGAGATCATACCGGATTCGAAACTAAAGAAACATCATGAAGTTCTCTTCTTGTCTATTTTGTTTCCTGCCCAATTTGAATTGACATAACAATGTAGGTTAATCTTCTAGTTTGCTTCATACTTGAGCCCATACTCAACTGTATCCTTCAGGTACCTCAATATATGCTTTTCAGCAATCAAGTGAACATGTCTCGGATCCTTCAGGAACTGGCTTAGGGTCTTCACAACAAAGCATATGTTTGGCCTTGTGTTCATTAGGTACATCAACAAATGAATCATATGCTGATGCATTGTGGCATCAAATGTCTTTGATGAAGCATCACACAATAGCTTCAAGTTTGATGCCATAGGTGCAGCTATGTTATATACAATAAATAATAAATAAAACAAGTAAAAATATGAAAACATAAATAAGTAATAAATATAAAACACCTTTATATATAAATAACTAAAAATTACTATGTAACATGCTGACTTTACAAACAATCACGTAAAAATGCATATATAAGCAAAAAATTGTAAATAATCAGACATTATTATAAATTATATTTTATCAATTCAAGTATTTTTTGGTTGCAATCGTTCCAGTGGTATCAGAGTAGGATTTATGCTTGCTTCTCCTACCGATGTCATTTGAGATCACCATCCACATCCATTGCTACTGTTGTCGCGTCCACCTCGGCTACCTGCTTATTTCCCCAATTTCGCTTGTTTCCCCCCTACACTCCCATGCTACAAATTTACCGTGCAACCACCAGCTCCACCCTCGTTTCCATCATTTTTGTCGTTTTTGCTTCCATTCTTCTTCCTGTCGCAACTCCCATGTCCCATTTTTTTCCTTCCACCCGTAGCCCCTGCGTCAGTTGCTTTGCTACTTCCCTTGTTCCACCGCCTCTTATCATCTATAGTTCCCACTTCCCTCTACATCCACTCCCCCCTGAAACACTTCCTCACATGCAGATCCCTCCCCTCGCCTGCGTCACCACCCATTCCCCACATCTACAACCACCCTTTGCTACACTACTTTCCACTCCATGTGCTCTCTCCCTCCCACATCCAATCCGTCCCCCAATCCTACTTCATGAGCCTCCACCACCTCGACCTTCATCTCTAATCGTCACCCACTCCTGTCATACCTACGATCAAGGCCACAAATTTGTAAATTTTAAAAATAATATATTATTTTTATTAGTATTAATTAAAAAAAACATTATGTTATTATAATATGAAAAAGAATTGTGGATGGTGGGGATCGAACAACTGACAAGAAATTTTTTTTTTATCATAGAGAAAATTCCAGTCATCACCAAAATGAGAGATGTCAATGCTCGACTGGACCAATTGGGAGAAAAATTCAACAAGAGGTATGTAGAACTCAAGGAGGACATTGAATATACTAATAATGCATTAAAAAGACACAACCTAGGGATAGATCAAGGAATCAATTCATTGAAATTATATCAAAAGAAAACTTAAGAGTCTCTCAACAATATCTTAGCCATATTACCTCCGCACAATCAATTCCCTCCACCTAGCCATAATCCACACCTAGAACCCTTCATTACACCTCCAAATACGCCTAAATCTCTAGAAAAAAATGACACAATTCCACCCCATCAATATCAATCCCCTAAGCACACAGATACTAGATAAGGGTAAAACTAGAGCTACCCAAATTTGATGGTGACGAAAAACAATGCATCGCATGAATCAATAAAGTAGAGGAATACTTTGACATCCATATCATACCTTTTGATAGAGACAAGATTAAGTACGTCACCATGAAATTGGAGGGAAATGCCTACAATTGGTACATGTGGTGGAAGACACTGACCCGAGTCTGTTATTTTAATTTGAATAACTTTAAAAACGATCTTGTTAAGAGGTTTCAAGGTATAACCAATAAACACACATTTTCCAATATGACCAGGTTGTAGCAGAAAGGAAGTGTAGATGAGTACACATGGGAATGGAAATCTTTGGAAACCCGAGTTCCATAACTAACTGATGACCAACATCTGCAAACATACATACATGGACTAAAACCAAACATTCAGGATGATTTATAATTACATAACACTTCTACCATGTAGAAGGAAAGATGTAAGGCAAAGATCATCGATAAAAAGTTTAAACGACCCACTCAAAGTATCTTCGATAGAAAATACTCCAAGAGGAATCCTCCCCAATCAGCGAATACAGGGACTTCAATATATATGCTGCTGCATCTAAGGGCAGGAGAAAAACCAAGTTTAGAATTCTAGAGGATGAGGGAAGGAAAGTGCAAATACTGTGGAGAGAAATGGGATCCTAAACATAAATGTTTGCAAAGGAGAAACCCCCCAAAATTGTATGCTTGTGAAGCTAAAGAAGAAGAAGAAATATTAGAATGTGAAGATTCAAGCAAGGAGGATATAGGAAATCGGCATGACTACCCCTTAGAACTAGAAGATGATACCCCAAATATCCCATTAGTCGTCATTATAGGGATGTCCCAACCATAAAAATTGAAGCTAAAATGAAATATCAAAAACAACAATGTGTTGATTCTCATAGATATGGGAAGTACCCATAACTTTATTAATGTTAATATTTCTAAGATATTCAACTTATTTGTTGTCCCAATGCCTAACATGAAGGTTATGGTAGCAGACGACAAGAATATTGAAAATGTGGGAAAATGTCACAAGGTTAAATTACAAATGCAAGAGTATAACCTAGAATCTGACTTCTTTGCAGTACCTCTTAGAGGAATAGATGTTGTTTTCGGAATCCAATGGTTGCAAACATTGCGTACTTACTCCTCTAACCATCAAGAGAAATTCATCAAGTTCAAATGGCTAGGGAAAAAGTACAAATTGTACGGTTTCCAACCACCCCAAACTCAATTGGTTACATCACATCAGATGGAAATGCTTATTCAAAAAGGAGCACCTGCTTACATAATTCAATGTCAAGATATGGAGTTGCTAACATGTGAGGGATATGACCACAAACCCCCAGAGATACAAGATCTAATAAAAAAACACCACAAGGTGTTCCAAGAGCTTATGATGGAGCTCCCACCAAACATGAAGATTGAACACTTGATTGAGATAGAACTAGGGCCAAACCTATCAATATCAAACTATACAAATATATCCATCACCATAAAACATAGATCGAGAGGTTGAATCAAGATTTGTTAAAATTTGGAATCATTTCAAATAGAAGAAGCCCTTATGCAGCTCCAGTAGTGCTAGTTCGAAAAAAGGATGGATCTTTCAGGTTTTGCATAGATTACAGAGGCAATAAGGTAAAAATTAAGAATAAATTCCCTATCCCATTCAACGATGAGATGATGGATGAACTTCATGTAGCTAAGTACTTCTTGAAATTAGACTTGAGATCAAGATATTATCAAATCAATGTTATATTAGAAGATGTAACCAAAACTACTTTTCATACTCATGAGGGCCATTATGAGTTCAAAGTAATGCCCTTCGAGTTAACTAACTCTCCAACCACCTTCCAAGCCACAATGAATGAATTGTTCCAGCCATATTTACAAAAGTTGGTATTAGTATTTTTTTATGATATCCTCGTATATAGAAAAACATGTAGAGAGCATGTCCGACACTTACATCAATTACTAACGATCTTGGAAGAACATCATTTTTTTGCTAAAATGTCAAAATGCACTTTTGGAAAAGAAGAAGTGGAATATATTGGCTATATAATATCAAAGGAAGGAGTCAAAGTTGATCACGACAATCACTAAGTGGCCCAAACCAGATAACATATCAAAATTAAGAGGGTTTCTAGGCTTAATAGGGTACTATCAAATATATGTGAAGAATTATGCCCAAAAAACAACCCCTCTAACATATTTACTGAAGAAGAAACCATTTCAATGGAATGACGAGGATGAAAAATGTTTTGAAGCATTAAAAAATATTATGTCATCAACACCATTTGTTACAACTGATTTTACTACACATGGTTGATCACATATTTATGGCCTTCCCTGTCCCTCTGCAGACTCTTTGTACCCCATGGACCAATATTATACTTTGATGTTTCCAATTTCATCCCTAAAAATAACTGTTTATTGCTGTACGTGACTTTTAATCCCATATTCACGTATATACATGGATATTGACCTCAAACTCGCGTACATTGGGATGTGTGCATAAGTCAAAATATTTTTGGAGTTTTCCTTGATGTGTGTCTGAACCACTTGAATCTTGGCCTTCCATATGCCTCGAGATTGCTCGGATTTGACCCTCCATTACCCCTTTGGAGTGCTATATAAGTAATCCCTTGTATACATTGAAGACAAGGAATTGAAGAGCAAGGAAACTATAGTCCATTGTTGTCGTAGCTTGCTTATACTTGAGTCTGCATCCCTTTGTCCCTTTGGAGCACTTTGTGTTCTTCCCAAGATTGATTTTTCTTGTGAGCTTGCTATTGAGAGATGGAGGATTGAGGTGGTGGAGGCCCAGGTGGAGGGCTCAGTTTCTCCGGTTCGCAGATGTGCCGACAGAGGTTGTCACTTGTGTAATCTCTGATTTGATTAATAGAAATATCTTTTCCTGTCCATTTAATGTGCAATTGAATGAATGCTGAATCCATGGATATGTTTAATTGTTTATACATTGATGAATATATATGCTAGAGTAGATCTAACACCATATTATATAGCATGTTTTCCTTTTTTACTGTTGTTGAGAGTGAATTGCTAAAGCAAGTGGGATTGGAAAAAGCTCAAAGGGGATCTACTTCAACCGTCTAGAATAAGGTACGACCCATTATCCCTTAGTTTTATATATTTGGTTTCTCTTGCATATGGAAAAAGATGCTTTCTGCAGTTTCTCTGTCTGTTGTGGTATACCCCAAGCCATAGGAAGTTTCTCTCCATAATAGAATTGGCGACTCCGTTGGGGAGTCACTGCTACCATTAAATTTTTCAAATTCCATGGTCAAATTAATTTTTTGGTCCATCCCAACTTGGGAGTTTTGGACCACATGGAAATAGGGATTTTTCTGTGTATAAGGCTCACCATATGCAGAAAATTCCCTGAAACCCGCGTACATACGCGACTGTTTTGAAAACAGTCACGTACATGGCCGCGAACAAGGATTTAATGGGAAAATAATGATCAAAAACTTTATTTTTTGCATGGGATGGTACTAGAGTGGTGAGAGAGAGAACATGGTGATATTGAGGAAGTTGTTCAAGTTGATCTCATGGCTCAACAAGCCTTGCGGGCATGTGGCTTATACAAGTTTTGGTGTCTTGGCAGCTTGAGGGCCAAACCAAGACTATTCTAGCAGAGTCGCCAATTCTCTCTCTTGTTCAAGTCCTTCCACAGTATACAACATTTCTGAGTACCTCATGTTGGCTGATGGGGGATGCCTTAATTCCCTCCTTCCAGCGGATTCCATCCCATCGACTTCAGATTATTTTTTCTAGGATAGGAGTCTAGAGTCATTTGGGTGCCTTGAGACTTAAAGTCATCAGTGGTAGGTTCTCTCACCATTGATAGTTTTGGGAATACATCAATGTCCCCTGATCGATGTATTTTTCCAAGTGTTTGACCTCAACACATCTATTCACACTTGTTAGATTGCACTCTAGTACCTTGATTCCCATTTTCATTATCGGTGGGTGATCTCACGTCTGTTAATGGTATACATCAATGATCGGTAATCAGACGATGGCCTACTATGTTTGACCTCGACACCTCTATTCACATAGTAGGACATGTACTCGTAGCAATTTGTGTAGAAGACTTTCTAGATTGGTGGCATTCCACATATGCTACCTCCTTGATCGTGCCAGTGTTCATGAGATTTCAGCTCTCATGATTTGATTCCAGTGTATGTCATATATCTTTAGCCATTATGGATATCTTGATCCATTGTATATCTTCAGCTTCTATGGAGATCTTGATCCATTTGTATATCTCCATCATGGAGATTCTGATCTGTTGTATATTGTACGTGGCAATGACCACACATGTCGCATTTTGCATATCATGCCTATTCATGGCCATTGTACTCTTATGTATTTGGGACTGCTATATGTATTTGCAGTCATATACTGAGATTCATTATTGTACTATACTGATGGTTGGCTGGTTCTTTCACCTGGTTCTTTATCACTCGACTTCTGGGATGGATTTTATACTGTATTTCAGCCATCATGTTACCTCTCTGACCTCACACATTAGGGGGCATCTGTTACAGCTGATTTTACCACACATGGTTTATCACATATTTATGGCCTTCCATGTCCCTCTGCAGACTCTTTGGATCCCATGGACCAATATTATACTTTGATGTTTCCAAGTTCATCCCTAAAAAAACCTGTTTATTGCTGTATGCGACTTTTAATCCCATATTCACGTATATACGTGGATATTGACCTCAAACCCGCGTACATCGAGATGTGTGCATAAGTCCAAATACTTTTGGAGTTTTCCTTGATGTGTGTCTGAACCACTTGACTCTTGGCCTTCCATATTCCTCGAGATTGCTTGTATTTGACCCTCCATACCCCTTTGGAGTGCTATATAACGAATCACTTGGATACATTGAAGAGCAAGGAAACTCTAGTCCATTGTTGCCGTAGCTTGCTTATACTTGATTATACATCCCTTTGTCCCTTTGGAGCACTTTGTGTTCTTCCCAAGATTGCCTTTGCTTGTGAGATTTCTATTGAGAGATGGAGGATTAAGGTGGAGGACTCAGTTTCTCCAGTTAGTAGATGTGCCGACAGAGGTTGTCACTTGTGTAATCTCTGATTTGATTAATAGAGATATATTTTCTTGTCCATTTAATGTGAAATTGAATGAATGCCGAATCCATGGATATGTTTAATTGTTTATACATTGATGAATATTTATGATAGAGTAGATCTAACACCATATTATATAGCATGCTTGCCTTAATTACTCTTGTTTAGAGTGAATTGCTAAAGCAAGTGGGATTGGAAAAAGCTCAACGGGGATCTACTTAAACCATCTGGAATAAGGTACGACCCATGATCCCTTAGTGTTAGATATTTGGTTTCTCTTGCATATGGGAAAGGATCGATTTCTGCGGTTTCTCTGTCTATTGTGGTATACCCAAAGCCATAGGAATTTTCTCTCCATAACACCAGTATTAGAAACCTTGGATTTCACAAAACCCTTTGTAGTTGAGTGCAATGCTTCAGTATTCGAGATAGGAGTAGTCTTGAAGCAAGAAGGTCATCCAATAGATTTTGAAAGCCAGAAGTTCAATAAGAGAGAGTTTGAAATCCATGTATGATAAGGAAATTATTGCCATTATACATTCTCTAACAAAATGGAGACAATACCTTATAGGGAGAAAACTTTTGGTAAAGACCACAATAGTCTTCAATATCTCATACAACAACAAACATTGTCAACTGAACAACATATATGGATAGAAAAAATTGCTACATTTGACATGGAGATACTACATAAGCAAGGAAAGCACAATGTGGTTTTTGATGTCCTTTCCCGAAAATATGAATAAGTCAAGGCTTATGCAATCTCATTTGTAGTTACAAATTAGTTGGATGAAATACGAGGAGAATATGCCAAGGACCTAGACACCTGTGTCTTAATCAATGATCCTAATCAAGGTTCAATATTTGAATGGAGGAATGACATCCTTTGGTATAAAGGAAGGATAAAATTAATCCCCACATCTCAGTTTAAAACCAAGGTGTTGATAGAATATCATGATTCCCCAGCTGGAAGCCATGTAGGTTATTTCAAAACTTACTACAATACCAAGAAATCCTTCTAATGGAAAGGGATGTATAAATATATTCAAAAGCATGTAGCCGAGTGTGACACCTATCAAAGAAACAAAAATAAAAAATGTCGTGACTCTAGGGCTACTCCACCTGCTTCACATTCCAACCCATAAGTGAGAGGAAATTGTTGGTATATTTGATCGCAGGAACATTTCTACAACCCATCTATCCTTAACTATAGGGAGGGTGAATCCTGCTGACCGAAATACATGCAATAAATGAAATCTTCCTGATATTTATAAACTTTTTCAAAGAAGAGATAGGGAGGGAAGGAAGGATATTACATGTTGAAGCGTGAAATTTATGGACGATCCTTTTTCTCCAGCCTCCTTATCCTTTAGACCTCAATTAGTATCCTTCTAGATAGTTACTTACCTATAGCTTTTGAAAACTTTAAAAAAGCTTGAAATCAATCTACCAAATATTGACAAAGAACACATAAAAATGCATAGATTGAAACACAACATTTGGGGGAAAATCAGATTGCGTCATATTAAAATGGGATGAAAGGGATTACAACCCAATAATAGGTGAGTACATTTCTCCCTTGCTCTAAACTATCCTTCTCCATCAATGCCAATGATCACTAAAGAAACTATGATGTGAAAAAGACTCTATCTATCCTCCAATTCTTGCAGCATGCTTTTTATTTTCACTCTTGTCCTCCCTAATTCACCTCATATGCCTTCCATTTATAGGACTGGGTTTTGAGCATCCCATATCTTGATAATGAATGTGGGATGATGATTTTTAAATTTTTTTGTTATTTCCTTCAAAAACCCTACTTTCCTTAGTTTTTAGGCATTTCAACTCATTTTTCAGTATTTCTAGGACAATTAATTCCCATGTTAGGCATTTTCCTCTATGTGAGTTATAGGAATTGGGATTTGGCCCTTAAGTGGTCATGAACTTGGCCTGTTTAGAGCCAAATTGTATTCAAACCTTTCTTCCTTTGAGGAACCATTGGTAAATTTGTTGAAAAACTCTGATCTTCATGTTGCGAGCAAAGTAGAAATATGTTTTTAGACCAACCCTCTCAAGGGTGTTAATTTGATTGTTAACAGATGCCCCCTAATGTGTGAGATCTGAAGCTATGATGAGGGCCACAATACATTGATTTATATTTCATTATGATACTATGTGTTGATACTCTTTAGTGATCAAGGCATGATGGAAAATGATGGTTTATGAACAAAGGAGTTGGAGAAACAGTAAAGAAGAATGGCCATGAACAATACAAAGTGGATCAATGCCAAAAATAAAAAATGTATACAAGCACTTTTTGATGAGTGCAAAATATCCAGGTCTTTATGGTGCTTTGACATGGCAGTCTAATCTTGTGCAACTCGGGCAGTGTATCGATGAGTGACACGACTATTTTTCCCAAGGTCTTCAAATAAACCAATGATAGTACGATTCTATATCCTGCTAATAAATGAGTCAATGTCGAGTATAATAAAACACCATATGATTATCGGTCATTGATGTATACCGTTAACAGATGTGAGGAGGCCCACCGATAATGATGATGGACTCCAAGGTACTTGAGTACAAACTGACAAGTGTGAATAGATTTTATGAAGTCAAAAACTTGTAGAATCAAACAATCAGGGGTCATTGGTGTATACCCACTGTTGTTTACGAGGAATCCTACCATTAATGACTGCAAGATCCAAGGTACTCACTAGGGTTCCTAGATCCATTTCTTAGATGATGATTTGGTGTCAATAGGAATAGATCTATCAGAAGGAGGGAATTAATGCATCCCACATCAACTGACATGAAACTGAGATTAGTAGGTTGATATAATTTGGTAGAGCTGTGAATGGCCAACACTGGTTTGACTTCCCTTGAACACATAACACGATGCAGAATGGACACTTGGAAACATAAGACTCGAGTAACCAACCATTGCGAAATTTGTCAACTCTAGATGAATTAACAAAAGATCCATAGATGACAGGAAGGATAACCTATCGATGGAGATATGTTCAGATTACTGGTACAACTTCCTAAGGAAAATGTAAATGGTGTACTAATAGTGGATACACAATTATGTGCCAATTTCAAGGGCGACTATTACTGACTATTGCCTTTATCTCAAAGATTCAATATGACTCGATTCAAGTTTCCCCTTTTTTTGTTTTTTGTATTTTATAATTTTTAGTGCTTTCTCATGTTATTAGCTTGAAAAAGAATAAAGAATGCTATAATACATAACAGGGAATGAGTGTTCCAAGGGCATGTGCCTATGTTTGAAGAGCACAGTTTAGGCCAAGGAGAAGATATGTACGACAAACATGGGTTGACCTAGTTGTGGACACTCTTTCGGATGTTCCCTCCATAGGTAGACTATTTGAGGTAGGATTATGTGTCGACGGACGATGAAATAGAACCAAATAATTGCGGTTTCATCCAATATGGGATCTTGGCCAAGTAGGACAAAATGAGTGATGGTTTTAATTCATACTGATTCTTGTGAAAAACATCAACACCATGGATCATGGTCTGTCATTCAAATCCTAGATCAAATAGTTTGAACATGTCAATTCCACCAAAATCATATAAAAGTAACCATAACCCAACCGTTTAGGCAACCAATAGGCTTCAATACATGCATTTAATATCTGAAATAACAAAGATAAGTAGATGACTCATTTTTTTCCTATTCTTGTAGGAATCACCTCTTTCGTCGATGCATCTCAGAAGCAATGCACCATTTACTTGGTAATCTGTCGGTTATAGATGAGTCTTCATGTTGGATCAGGAAGTCGAAACGGTTCAAAAGTGTTTTTTGAATTTTCCATATTCGATTATGAAATTTTTTGAACCTTTTCTGTTTGAAGAAAAATATTCAAAGGGATAAAGCGTTTATACTACTCTTTTTAGTGTTTGCAAAGTTACTGTAAAGATTGTTTTTGAACTTAGACACACTTTTTGGTTCATGATGTAAACAATTTTACTTTATACAAAGGAATGTTACTTCGAAATTCACTTATGCTTTGAAATATTTGTTCAATTATGATGCCATGCATTCAAAAAAAACATGCTTTATTTACCAGAATGATGTATGGTAAATATTCCAATAAAGGACATAGTTAGCTAAGGAATCATCTAGAGTATTTGAACTTCTAGGAACATGAATATATTCAATGAATTCAAACTGACATTCTAGAAGATGAACTCGTAGAAACATTTTAAGTAGTATAGGATCGTGAACTTGATACTGACCATTTAACCGAGAGAAAAAAAGTTCTGAGTCCAGTTTAGCAGTTATTTGTTGGATTCCAAGGGTGTTGGCCTCGACTAGAATCTCAATGGATGCGCTATACTCTGCAACATTATTGGTCGTAGGTGCAAGAAAGTAGCCTCTCGAACTAAGGACTTGATTGTCAGGTGTGAATATTACCCATGTGGTGGAAGCGATGTTCCGAGAGCCATGGCTGGCGCCATCCTTTATCCCAAATAAGTGAAAGGTTCCAATGACATCTGCTAAGTAAAGGTACCAAGCAAGATAAGTGTGTGCATGAAATAACTATTGTACACAAGTTTTTTACGTATCATATAGAAAAATACAACAAAATGTCATGAGGCCTCAGTGCCTACGCAAAGTATTTGTTCAAATAGAGACCATTTATGATCTCTGACAAGGGTTCCCCATTGTAATTGACTAACTCATATGCACCTTTTTTCAATATTTTTTTGACGACAAGTGGGCCAAACCACTTAGGTACAAATTTCCCTTTCCCTATTTTATCATTGTCTTGGTCATACACCAAAACTAAATCACCTTCTGAAAAGACTCGAGGACGGGATGCTTTGTCATATTGGGATTTGACTCATTTCTTGTGTGCGAGTCTATGTTTAATGAGTGCTCTCTTCTAGTTTCATCTAGAGAATGAAGGTGGAGGAGTCATTTTTCTTCTATAGAAGTGTTGGGTAAGAGTTCGATAGCCATTTTTAATGATGAGATCTCACATTCAATCAACAACACAACTTCTTCTCCATAAACTAATTGGAAAGGAGTGAAACCAGTCGTTGTTTTAGCTGAGGCATGGTAAGCCTAGAGAGCATAGAACACCATCATATGGCAATTAGTTTTTTTCTTATTAACCGTTTGCTGCAACGTGGTATTCAAAACCTTATTGATGGCTTCGAATTGACCATTGCATTAGGGATAATATGGCGAGGAGAAATCTTGTCGTAATCCTAACTTGGTCGTAAGTTCATCCATAAAGGAATTTGTAAAGTGGCTCCCGTTGTCTATGACAATCTCTTTGGGTACACCGAACCTAGTTATCACATGATTGAACAAGAAATATTCTGAAATATTCTGCAGGTTTTTCCATGTTGTCAAATGTAGGAATTTCCTCGGCCCACTTTGTAAAGTAGTCCACTGCTACTATGATGTAGTGGTTTCCATTAGATGAAGGTGGGTTGATTGTCATATAATCAATGGCCCATTTTGAAAATGGAACCATGGTTACTAAAGGGTGCAACGGAGCAAGATGTGCATGCATTTTTCTTGTATAAATATGGCAAGTATGACACTTTTTAATGGAAATGATGCAATATTTGAATATTGTGGGCCAAAAGTATCCTGCACACAATATTTTCTGGGCAGTTTCCCACCCAAAAAGATGACCGCCACATTATCCAGCATGGAAATCATTCAATACATGCTCAGGTTCTTCATGGACTAAACAACATCTTAGAAATAAGTCTATCCCTCTACGGTATTAAGTATCCCCAATGATGAGGTATCTTTATGCTTGGTATCGGATGCGACGTCCCTCAATTCTATAGAATTAAGCGTCTATCCTTTGGGTTTGGAGATATGTAATTAATGTTCCATACCAAGGATTAGTAGTAGCAATGAGAAATAAATGTTCATCTGCCCAAGACTCTTCTTCTATTTTTTATTCTTTAGTGTCGGGTAACTCATACACTAGTTCTGCAGATGTTAAGGACTTATTGGCTTTAGCGTTTACGAATTTGATATCAAATTCTTGCAAAATTACTATCCATTTTGAATACTTTCCCCCGATGATTCAACGGGACAAAATGTGTTTCATGGGGTTCATCTCAGCCATTATAGTCATTTTTCTTGGAAGTATATAGTGTCTAAATATTTGGACATCATGAACTATTTCTAGGGATAGCTTCTCTACCTGGGAATATCTGAATTCGGGGCCACCCAGGACCTTACTCAGATAATATATGACATGTTCTCGAGATGAATCATCCTCTTGGACCAAAACTGTCCCTAAAGTGGATTCTGTTGGCGCCAAATATAACAAAAAATCTCTAGAATAGTCCAGGGGACTAAGCACTAGGGTTGACATGAGGGCTATTACAGAGAGAAATTCCTATGGCTTGGGGTACCACAACATACAACTTTGACTCCAGAAATCAATCTTTCCCAATATGCAATAGAAATAAAATGTCTAACACTAAAGGATCAGACCTCGTACCTTATTCCGGACAGTTGAAGTAGATCCCCGTTGAGATTTCCAATATTTAGCTTGAATTGATATAATACTTCCTCAACAACAAGTAAACAATACAAGCATACTATATATCATGGTGTTAGATCTATTCTAGAATATATAATCCATAATGTAAAAGCATTTGACATATTCCAATGGATACAACATTTAATCAAATACACATCATTGGACAGGAAAAGATAGTTCTTATTAATATAAATCAGAGATTACAAGATAGATACAACCTCTGAAGGCACATCTGCGAACCGGAGAAACTGACTCCCCCACTTGGGCCTCCACCACCTCAATCCTCCATCTCACGATAGCAAGCTCACTAGCAAAAGGAAAGCTTGGGAAGAACACAAAAGTGCTCCAAAGGGACAAAGGGATGCAGACTCAAGTATAAATTCCGGCAACAATGGACTATAGTTTATTTGCTTTCAATCTATCTATATGCTCTCAATGTACCACGGGGTTACTTATATAGCTTCACAAGGGATAATGAAGGGTCCAATCCGAGCGATCTCAAGGCATATGGAAGGCCAGGAGTTGAATGAGTTGGATCCATGTCAAGGAAAACTCCAAAAAGGATTTGGATTATACACACATCCTGATGTACGCGGTTATAGGGGTCAAACCCGTGTATGTACGCGGTTATCGAGAAAAAATACGTGTATATCATTTTTCATATAGTTTTAGGGATGATCAAGGAAACATCTAAGGATAAAAGATAGTCCATGGGGTCTAAAGAGTTTGCAGTGGGACAAGGGAAGGCCATACAAAGTGTGATTCACCTAGAGTGGTGAAATCCGCTATAACAGATGCCCCCTAATGTGTGAGGTCAAAGGGGTCATATGATGGCCGAAATACATTATAATTCCATCCCAAAAGTGGAGTGATGAAGGATTCCAAATGGAAGACCAGCCACCCAATCAACATAGTACAATAATACAACTTTGCATATAATTGCAAGTACATATAGCAGTCCCAGATACATAAGAGTACAATGGCCATGAATAGGCATAATACATGATATCACATATGTGGTCATCACCATGTAAAATATACATAGATCAGAATCTCCATGATGAAGATATACAAAGGACCATGATCCCCAAAATGGCTGAAGATATATAATAGATCAAGATCTCCATAGTGGCTGGAAATGTCTGACATACACTGGAATGAAGTCACGAGAGCTAAAATCTCATGAACACTGGAACGATCAAGGAGGTAGCATATAAGAGATGCCACCAGTCTGGAAAGTCTTCTACACAAACCGCTACGAGTACATGTCCTACTATGCGAATAGAGGTGTCAAGGTCAAACATAGTAGTCCATCGTCTGATTACCGGTCATTGATGTATACCGTTAACAGACGCGAGATTACCCACCGATAATGAAAATGGGAATCAAGGTACTAGAGTGCAAACTAACAAGTGTGAATAAATGTGTTGAGGTCGAACACTTGAGAGGATCCATCGATCAGGGGACATTGATGTATTCCTAAGAAACGGTCGATGGCGAGAGAACCTGCCACTGATGACTGCAAGTCTCAAGGAACTCAAAAGGACTCTAGATTCCAATCCCAGAATAAATGATCTAAATTCGATGGGATGAAATCTGCTGGAAGGAGGGCATTAAGGCATCCCCCATCATCCAACATGAGGTACTCAGTAAAGCTGTCTAATGTGGAAGGACTCGATCATAAGGTGCACGAACCAGTCTCTGTACCGAGAATGGCTGACATGCAAAGTCAAGATAACTGAGGAATGGACGACACAGGTTTCAAATTCCTTATAACAAGAGAATAATGACGTATGGTGACTGAATGAAGGAAACATAGACTCGATATACAAACTGGGACATCTCTGTGACACAGGAGGCATCAACAGAGGCTCCATAGGGACTGGAAGCTTAACCAGTCGGTGGAGATAAAATCAGATAAACGAGTACAACTCCTAAATTCAAACTATAACCCAACTAATGGATGTGATATACAGTGCTCTGTTCAATGGCGACACCACTCGACAGCTGCCAAAGATAACATCTTCCCTTGTCCGGCTTTTTGGTTTTTTGAATTTTTTTTGTTGGACTTTTTCAGTTTTTCCCCCATAACCCAAGGTCTGACATTCCCCACCCCTTATCCTTTGGAACCATGCCCTTTTCATTCAACGTTGCACTGCCGTAGCTGGTTGTGGTTTTAGTTTTAATTGATGTGCGTATTTACATGATGCCGAATTATAATGTGCCAGATGGCATGATAAACCATCGGCAACTATCCCCATTGCCGACACACACACACAACCAAATCGATGGTGGGGATTTTGCCTTGAGCTCCTCACCACGATTAATTACAATATATACATCATGCAAACGGGGTCAAAACTGGAGACATTACATTCCCCTCCCCCTTGGAGTAACACCGTCCTCGGTATTCCATTACATATATCTACAATACATATATAATTGCACATCAAAAATTCAAAATTACAGATCTGTCCCACGTTCAATCATTTATGTTGAACATTCAAGACCAAGCCCCTCGGCTTCCATGGACTTCTCCTGCTGGTTCTCAGCTTCCAGCTGATCCCGAAGTCTAGGAACTTTGTGGCTATTTCCCTCATCATGTTTCCTCATCGGACAGTCCCGGCGTAAATGATGTCCTCCGCATCTCCAGCATCTCACTGGCTGCTTCATCTTTACCTGCTCAATTTCCTTTGAGTCTTCATGCCTGGACTGTTTCTTATCGGGTCGCTTG
The DNA here is from genome assembly GCA_001517045.1 of Pseudotsuga menziesii. Taxonomy (NCBI): domain Eukaryota; kingdom Viridiplantae; phylum Streptophyta; class Pinopsida; order Pinales; family Pinaceae; genus Pseudotsuga; species Pseudotsuga menziesii. The sequence continues at coordinate 337,195 of LPNX010256180.1, forward strand.
GATAATTGTCCCATTGCCGATCCACCTTCCTTTCCTTTGCCGATTGCTCCCAGAATGCTTTTCACCTCCCTTTGCAAACTAATAGAGTCTTGCAAAATCTGGTGGTTCGTTTCACTTTGCCTTTTCTGTAACTTGAGCATTTCCCCAAGATTTTCTTGGGTCTTGGCAATCACTTGAAGGAGACTTCCAGCTAAGTCCAACAACTTTTGATTTGCTGCCATATTCAATGTGCATCACCTGGTTTCACTTTTCTCTGTGAAATGCACCATTGAAATTTTATCAGACCAAGCATAGTATAGACATTAAAATCAGTCAGTTAATTACCCAATTGGCATGACAGTCCAAGTCTCATCAATGAGGCTTTCATATTTTTCATGCCTTCCCAACAGGCACATGAGCTCATTCGTGTCCATTCTTGGGCAGGGAATTAACTAATCCAGCATTCACAATTTTACTTAAGCAAATACACACATTTCATTCTCAATCATACATGCATTCAACAATCCTTTGTTTTCATAATGCATACACACATATATATATGTAATCAAAAGGCAAGAGAGAGGAGTAAGAGTTTTTCCCCTCTTTGTTTTGTTCCATCCTGGAACCCATATCACTACAATGGATTTTCATGCTCTCAGCCTCTTTCACTTCACTGTGAATGCTGGACTAATCTCTCTTGGTCATGACACTTAGTGTCTTTGGTCTATTCCAGACCTCTAAACCATGGAGTCTCTCCACATGGTTTGTCTCAGCTGCTAGGACTCCCCCGTCTTACTAG